>WJSH01008627.1:0-18707 GCA_009757365.2 Lepidium campestre | reverse complement strand
ACTGAGGGAAAAAAACATTGGTTTAGCATAAATTTTTTTTTTTTTTTTTGTAGTAAATAGTATGAACCAAAGTTTATACTACTAACCTTCTCAACATAAGCATTGGCTCACATTTCTTTTTTGTAGTAACCTTTAATTGCGATAAGTCATTGTGTGTTTACCCACCAAATTAGGCTCTTCACACAAAAACCTTAAAATTAGAAAGTTTAACGAAAAAAAACAAAACAAGTGGAGAAAGTTAAAAAAAAAAAAGAAAGACAAAAAAAAGAGAGTATACAAAGCTTAATTTACAAACAAAATATGGATTCTTATGTTGAGATGCGTTTTTTTCTCTGAAACCTTATGTTCTCTGCGAAATATTCTCTCTTTTTTTCACAGTTTATTCTTTGATTTTTCTCGTTTTTGTTCTTCCGACAAGGAAGAGATCACTTTGGGTGTGTTCTTGTATTAAATTTTTTTAAAAAATTATAAGAAAAGAAAATAGGAAGTAGAAGATAGTGAAATGAAAATACATTCTTTTGATCATTCATGGCTTTTATTAGCCATTTTTGTGATTTTGCTCTCTTTCTCTGGAGCACTCTCAAGCGACGACGATGAAGAGAAGAAGACGACATCAATGGATAGTAAGAAAGAAGTAACTTATGATGGAACTTCAATGATCATCAATGGAAATAGAGAACTTCTTTACTCTGGCTCTATTCATTATCCTCGTAGCACTCCTGATGTAAAATAATCATTCATATAGTAATTTACTCAAGTTTTCTGAAAAATGAAATCTTGATTGTCAAGATTATGTGATGTATTTTTTGTTCAGATGTGGCCAAGTATTATCAAAAAAGCCAAACAAGGTGGTTTAAACACAATACAAACATATGTTTTTTGGAACATTCATGAGCCTATACAGGGAAAGGTAATGTAACATTGTATATATCAAATAAACGAAAGATTAGTCATTGTTTTGAGGAATTTTGGTTTTGTTGTTGGTACAGTATAATTTTTCAGGTAGAGCTGATTTGGTGAAGTTTATAAAATTGATTGAGAAGAATGGTATGTATGTAACCTTGAGGCTTGGACCTTTCATTCAAGCTGAATGGAACCATGGGTATGTTATATGTGTTACATTCTATGATTCTCTCAAAATTTTAAGCTGGTTTTAGTGTTTTGAGTTCTTACTTTTGTGACATGTTTTTCATGGTTATGATTATGATGAAACATCAGAGGACTTCCTTATTGGTTGAGGGAAGTTCCAGGGATCTTCTTCCGGACTAATAATAAACCTTTCAAGGTATTTACACTTATGTGTATGAATAATATGTAGATATGTGGTCCGCACAAGCGTGGTCGAGTGGTTGAGCGAATTCTGGGGAAGTCTAGAAACACCCGAGTTCGAACATTCTCTCACCCGCATATGTATTGCGGCATAAATAGGAGTATTCACATGGTTTTTCCCTGACCCCAAAATTAGTAGGAACTCCTGGCCCGTTGACCCGAGAAACTAGATAGGGCCTACACCCTCAGAGTCTGGCTCGAAGCTCATGGATCCCGTTGACCTGGACCACCTGAGTTATTAAAAAAATGTGTAGATATGTGTGTGATGATGAAACAATTAAAGAAATTGAAGGAAACTATTTGGTTGTAGGAACATACAGAAAGATATGTTAGGGTGATACTTGACAAGATGAAGGAGGAGAAGCTTTTTGCTCCACAAGGAGGTCCCATTATTTTAGGACAGGTAATATTGAAAAAACAATTAGAGAATATACACTAATTCACATTTGATAAGGTATGAATCTGAAAAAGTTTGAAAGATTTATGTAAATTTGGAGTTTGGATTCAGATAGAGAATGAGTATAGTGCGGTTCAACGAGCATATAAAGAAGATGGGATGAACTACATTAAGTGGGCATCTAAATTGGTACACTCAATGAATTTGGGAATTCCTTGGGTTATGTGTAAACAAAATGATGCTCCTGATCCTGTGGTAAGTCAAAGATGAGTTAACATCGAGTTTTCTCGATCCAATTGATGAAATAATAATTGTTAAAATCAAATTTTTTAATGATTTAAACAGATCAATGCTTGTAATGGAAGACATTGTGGTGATACATTCCCTGGTCCAAACAAAAACGACAAGCCATATTTATGGACAGAGAATTGGACTACTCAGTGAGTTCTTTCACTTGATCACTCTTTATATTAGTATCATCTTGAACCAAAAGAGACATTAATGTCTTATACTTTGAATGTAGGTTTCGTGTTTTTGGAGATCCTCCAACACATAGATCTGCAGAAGATATCGCATATTCGGTTGCTCGGTTTTTCTCCAAGAAAGGAAGCCATGTTAACTACTACATGGTAAGGAATCTAAGAAAACCGAATCGAGAAAGAGATTAATATGTTTTGAGTATATATGATGTCAAATATTTGTTTTCTTATAGTATCATGGAGGTACTAACTTTGGAAGAACCTCTGCACATTATGTGACCACTCGTTACTACGATGATGCACCTCTTGATGAATACGGTAAAGCTTTATAGACATATATCATATGATCATTGTGAATGCATAAACTCAAATTTTGAATCATTTATGTGAGGATTTGCCTCTTTTTTTGGTTATACATAGGCTTGGAAAGAGATCCTAAGTATGGTCATCTAAAACATCTTCACAATGCACTTAACTTGTGTAAAAAAGCACTTCTCTGGGGCCAGCCTAAAGTTGAGAAGCTTAGCAATGAAACAGAGGTAATTGATTACATCTACATCATGCATCATTCGAAAGAATCAATTTCTTGTTGGAATGTGATTAATGTCCCACATCGGAAGTTGGGATCATTCTAATCTAATATATATGATCTAAGGACCAATTCACTCATTGCCAATTGATTTTGAGTTGGAACCTAATAATCTCTGTATAATATTATCATAGCCTAAGTTTATACCCAACAAGGCATGCATGAAGCGTCTGTTATGGTATTTCGAGATGTGAGGTTATACCACCTACATCTCGAGGGGGCATGTTAAAATGTGATTGATATCTCACATCGGAAGTTGGGATAATATAATCTAATATATATGACCTAAGGGGCCAATCTACTTATTGTCAGTTGGTTTTGAATTGGAAGCTCATACTTGATCATTTTTTTACTTCTTTTTGATGTATTGTTGTAATTGTAGATTCGATACTTCGAGCAGCCTGGAAATAAAGCTTGTGCAGCGTTCTTGGCTAACAATAACACAGAAGCTGCAGAAATAATCAAGTTTAGAGGCAAAGAATATATTGTTGCGCCTCGATCAATCAGTATTCTTCCTGACTGCAAAACTGTTGTTTATAACACCAAACAGGTAATGACAAAAACTCAAAATCTTGTAGTAAGTCTAACTTTTTCCTGAAATTGAATCTTGAATGTTGTTTGTGGTTGATATTTGTTTCAGATCATCTCTCATCATACTTCAAGAAATTTCGTAAAGTCGAAAAAATCAAGTAAAAAGCTAAATTTCAAAGTGTTCACTGAGTCACTGCCAAGTAAGCTTAAAGGTGACTCTTATGTGCCCGCTGAGCTCTATGGCTTGACCAAAGACGAGAGTGATTACGCATGGTACACAACAAGGTAACTAAAGATGATAGTGAAAAAATGAAGAAGAAAATATTGTGTGGACACATAAAAAGCATTGATCTTTGTTTGATTTTTCATGCAGCTTTAAAATAGATGATAGTGACCTCTCTATGATGAAAGGACATAAGCCTAATCTGAAGATCAATAGTCTTGGCCACGCTTTGCATGCTTGGCTCAATGGAGAATATCTTGGTAAGATTAAGAACCTATTATATATCTTAAAAAAAAAAAAAACTATAAAATTTTGATGACATTTCTGACGGAAGTGAATACTGTGGAAAATTTCTAGCTAGAAAAATGAACCGTCGAGATTTCATCTGTAACTCCCGACAGAAATACAACCGTCAAGAATCCTCTGTAATTTAAAACGGAGTCTTGAGTACTTTGAATTCTGTCAGGATTTATTGAATTCAAAAATTGTGAGCAAATTATTTTCGGAGATACAAATTTTCCGGCGGAGATGTTGTGATAAATCTGTTAGGAATCAATTTTTTACCGCTTAATGCAAAGTAAAACTTTTGACAAGATGGAAGAGATAAAACATTTTTTTGTCAACAATTGGATCGACAAGATCTGATCCATGACCCAAAACCCATTGATAAAACCTCATATTAACTACAACATGTATTAGTGTGGAATTGAATTCCATATGTTTGAACCTTTAACTGACGCATTTAACCACATACTCAGAAGCTCGGCATTTTTTTATGTTATATAGAAACATTTTTGTTGTTATGTGAAAATTTACAAAACTTTGACAAAATTGATGGATTTGTTTAGGAAACGGACATGGAAGCCATGAACAGAAGAATTTCGTCTTTCAAAAGCCAGTTTCTCTTAAAGAAGGAGAGAATCACCTCGCTATGTTAGGAGTTTTAACAGGATTTCCAGTAAGAAACATAAATGTTCTTAAGAACATAAATTAATAATAACAAAATTATTCAAGTTTTGATCGATGATGAGTATTGTTTTGTATCAACAGGATAGTGGATCTTATATGGAGAATAGATTCACAGGTCCACGTAGTATTAACATTTTAGGTTTGAGCTCTGGTCCAATTGATCTCACTGAGCATAACGTTTGGGGAAACAAGGTATTGTCATGAATCTTAGTACTTTTCTTAATTTTTCATGGGAATTTTGATCTGATTTTTCCTAATTTGCAGGTGGGTATGGAAGGCGAAAAACTCGGTATCCACGCCGAGGAAGGACTAGAGAAGGCTGAATGGCAGAAATTCTCAGGAAATGCATCAGGTCTTACATGGTATCAGGTGAAAAACTTAACCTTTCATTAAACAAATTGGAGGTAATTAACTTGAAGAACAAGAAACATGATTTAATGAACAACATTTTAAGATATTGCAGACTTACTTTGATACACCAGAGAGTCAAAGTGTAACAGCAATTAGGATGACTGGAATGGGAAAAGGTTTGATTTGGGTGAATGGAGAAGGAATTGGTCGATATTGGATGTCATTTTTATCACCCTTAGGACATCCAACACAAATTGAGTATCACATCCCTAGATCTTTCTTGAAACCCAAGAAAAACCTTTTGGTTATATTCGAAGAAGAACCACATGTGAAACCAGAGCTTATAGACTTTGTTATCATCAATAGAGACACTGTATGTTCTTTCATTGGAGAGAACTACACTCCTAGTGTCCGACACTGGACTAGGAAGAATGAAAAAGTCCAAGCCATTACTGATGACATACATCTTATGGCTACTCTCAAATGTACCGGTACTAAAAAGATATCCGCCGTCGAATTCGCTAGCTTTGGAAACCCTACTGGATCTTGTGGTAACTTCACTCTTGGAACTTGTAATGTTCCTATCTCTAAGCAAGTTGTTGAGAAGGTATAGACCAAAATAACAGCCTTATATATTGTAACAATGTTGCTTGCGGTATACGTAACCTAAACACTATGTTTTTTTTGTTTGTTATAGTATTGTTTAGGTAAAGCAGAGTGTGTGATTCCAGTGAACAAAGATACGTTCCAGGTGGATAAAAAAGATCCATGCCCGAAAGAGGTGAAGAAGCTTGCTGTGCAAGTCAAATGTGATCTTGACAAGGAAAACTAACGATGAATTTTTGTGTTTTTGCTTTGTTGAATGGTTTTGATTTTTTTGTTTAGTAGATACAAAAATTATGTATTGGTTTTGTTGTTCCAAATTTTGAGTTTATTTATTGAAATGTTTATCATACGACTTCAATTCTTACATATGTATAGTAAATTTCCAAATTCAGTTAGTGAAAAGTGAAAGACTAATTAAGTGGATGGCAAGTTAAATGCAATTTTAACAACAAAAAAAGGTTAAATGCAATGACTTGAGATTGTTGATGTTGAATATATAAACTAAAGACAATACAAGTTTCAGAGAAGTGTTTGAATTTTGCTCCTCAGGTTAATTTGTGGGATCGGGTATCAAGACCATTATCTCGGTTCTACTAGCCTTTACGGGGTATTGATGCTATGTTGATGGTTTGTGGAAGGACTCGAAATTTTTTCGAGTTTCGTTGGTTCTATTTTTCTAACGGAGTTGATGGAGCATGCCAGGGCACTAAAGGAATCATGAGGAATCTATCTTCACTTCACATCGAGTTTGGAAAGTTTTATGGGCGATGTAATGCATAATTTCCTTAGAGATGGCAAAAATAGCATTTGCAACAGATAGTGCTGAAGTCCTGAAGATGATGACCAACCCCAGAGACTCGCAAATCTTTTCCCTTATTAAGAAGATTTTGCGAAATTGAAAAGTCTGTTCACTAATTTTTCTATAAACTTGATTCTTCGTTCGCTGAATTACAGAGCAAATCTCATTACCCATCATATTAGAGGACTTTCGAAAGATTACACATTTGTAGATGGGTTTCTTGAATCTTTTTCCCGTTCAAACAAAAACATATATAAACTTAAAAATTGTATTTTCAATGTTGCAGGTTAATTTTATTGAATAATATTTCAAAATATAAAATGTTTTATGTAATTAAAATTTTTAAGATTTGTTAAATATTTTAGTTTAATATAATTTGTTCAATTATATAAAATTCTGCAAAATAGTAATAGTTATTAAATATTAAATATATTTAATTTAGTAGAAAAACATACAATTTTTTTTTCTCAAACTTAACTTCATTCAAATAAAACATCCAAAAAGATTGCGAAGAAAAGTGACACATTGTTTACAAAAGAGTAGTTTTACGATAATTCTTGAACATTCCTAGCCAAATAATTCGTCTTATAATTCAAACGCCTTGAGATGAACAAAAAGGAGAAGAATGAGAAAAGACTTTGAAATTTTGCAAAATCGTCAATGTAGGGCTTGAAAGCTTATGGACTTTGGAAATCTTCACAACCTCCATGCTATCAACTGCAACCGCAACTTCAAAAATCTTCAGGGAAATAAGACTACTCATAACCCAAAGCAAAGCTTCGATTTCACAATATAAAGAAGACAAACTCCGACACACTCTTCCTATGCCTAAGTTAATAAATATCACTAAAAGATAATAATATCTCAAAAAAAAAAATATGAAGCCAAATGAGGTCCACCAGAAGTTTCCGTACTGCTGAGAACAGAAGATCACTGACACCAATTCAACTAATTGCATTTCCCATTGGATGGGTTTATCTCTTCGGCTCAAACTTCAATGAAAAAGAAAATCGTAATCTTTTATTTGATTAAAAAAAAAAAACAATTTCTCCTCTCTTTTTAGAGAACAGAAAATTGTTGTATCTCTCTTTCTCTCAGACTCGAGTAACAATGGCGACACTCGTGGTTGACGCAGATTACCTTAAGGAGATCGAAAAAGCTCGCCGTGAACTCCGTGCTCTCATCGCTAAAAAGAATTGCGCTCCGATCATGCTACGATTGGCGTAAGTTTCCGTTTCTGTTGTTTTCTTTTTTCCAAATTTTTTATGTTAAACGCAACGAGAATTTGTGGAATTTTGCTGCGTGTGAGATTTCTCGGTCTTTTGGTCTGTTTACATGTTGTTGTGTTCTCTGGTTTGTGAAGGTGGCATGATGCTGGAACTTACGATTCCAAATCAAAGACTGGTGGACCTAATGGCTCGATTAGGAACGAAGAAGAGTGCAATCATGGTGCTAATAGTGGTTTGAAGATCGCTGTGGATCTCTGTGGTGCGTTTTTCTTTTCCTTTCTCTACGGAGATTCGATTTGAGATTCAGCATTTCAATTGAGTAAAAACTAAACCTTTTATATATTATGGACTTTTTGAAATCTTGCTGAGTATACATACTTTCTTAGTTTGTAGTTTTGTACTTACATGTCGTTGATTTTTAGAAAACCTTTACCTTTTATTCTTATGATGGTGATTTATGAACAAACAATTTTACTTCTTATTTTGAACTTGATTGTGATTCTTCTCTGATATTTCAGAGGACGTGAAAACGAAACATCCCAAAATCAGCTATGCAGACCTATACCAGGTAACTAAAACGAATTTTTCATGAACTTCATTGCATACATAATTATGAAAATCAGACTGTAGACAATGATCAGTGTTAGATCCCTTTTGCTCAGTTGTGTTTGCCCTCTTTCTTCAGATTTCTCTAGGACTTTTTATAAGTTGTATCTCGTAGAAGTCTTGCTCTGTTAGATAAATGTGGTTGAGTTATGTAATTGCGGTCCTCATGGTATAGAAACAGGGAAATTCACAGTTTTGCTTCAGGATTGAAATAAATGGCTTATTTGCAAAGTGAAGATTCTTAACATAGATGTTAAATAAAAGCATGTAGTCTCTGGCTTTCACAATTTTACTTTGATACACTGTAACAATGAGGGAGGAGTTTGACAAGAGTTAAATCCATTTCCGTGCTAGGAATACATTCACGAAAGGCTATAGAAAGGTGCCACTTGATCGTTGACTGTAATTTGTGAAAAAAAGTTCCTAACTTTGACATTGTCAATAACACTACATTAACATTTTTATTGGTTTCTAACAATTTACTCTTCGATTCTGTTCTATATAGCCCTGGACTTACTGGGGTTTATATGTTTGTGCTATTTTTACCTATATCACATTGTCTAGTACTGTGCTTATCATAACGTCAAGGCTTTAGTTGTGGATGCCCAAAAAAAATGTCCACTTTGAAGGCTGCTATAATCTCATAGCAAACAAAGTTAAGATCTCATTCATTTTCCCATGGACTTGATTCTGCCATTTTCAGCTTGCTGGTGTGGTAGCGGTTGAAGTAACTGGTGGACCTGACATCAATTTTGTTCCTGGCCGAAATGTAACATTCTCTCAGCTATTAAGATGAATGGTATTACAGCTTACCGCCATAAGCAAATAACTCTATTATCGGTATGTTTTTCCCTGTAGGATTCGAATACCTGCCCGGAGGAAGGAAGACTTCCTGATGCTAATCAAGGTTGGATGTCCATTAATCACAAACTCACGTTTTACTAAAAATTAAACACCTGAACTTTGTATTGAGTAGCAAACAAATAATGCAAGATGATTGCATGGAATATTTGGAGGGTCATGGTGTTTCCTCGAAATACAACAAAATTCATTTTGAATGTGATCTTTCCTTACTGAGGGTTTGAAGTTCTGTCTGCTATTTTGCATGTAGGTTTCAAACATCTTAAAGATGTCTTTTACCGGATGGGACTGTCTGATAAAGATATTGTGGCACTCTCAGGGGCTCATACTCTGGTAAATTCTTTGTTGCACAATTCACATTTGTCATTTAGTAAGTTTTGTATGGAGATTCAATTAGATTCTAATGTTTAGGGAAGGGCTCATCCTGAGAGATCAGGTTTTGATGGACCATGGACGCAAGATCCTCTGAAGTTCGATAACTCATACTTTGTGTAAGGTTTTATAAAGTGGCGGACAGTTACTATTTCTGTTGTTCTGATTACTAGATTGTTAAAAACTTTAAAGTATGATTACATTATGATATCAGGGAGTTGCTAAAGGAAGAAGAATCAGAGGGCTTGCTGAAACTTTCAACAGACAAGACTTTGTTGGAAGTTCCGGAGTTCCGTCATTACGTTGAGCTTTATGCAAAGGTATTGTGATCCAAGCATTCAATTGAATTATGAATCGCAAGAAGCTGCAAATCGAGTTTCATAAAGATAGGCCAAGATTCTCTGTTGCAAGTATCATCTTGATTTAATTTTGTTTTGTTTAACAGGACGAAGATGCATTCTTCAGAGACTATGCAGAGTCACACAAGAAACTCTCAGAGCTCGGTTTCACACCAACGTCTTCAATCACTAAGACGATAACAGACAACGGCACAGTACTAGCACAGAGTGCTGTTGGGGTTGCAGTTGCTGCTGCTGTTGTGACCTTTGGCTACTTCTATGAAATTCGCAGAAGGATGAAGTAAATAAATTAGAAAAAAAGAAGAAAACAAAAACTATTCTTCTTATCTCTGGTTTTGTAAGCATTTTGCAACAGGATTACAAAACACGTCCTAATAGTTTGTCGCTTAAAAATCAAACATTTCAGTGATTTTTGTTCGGTTCAGTTTATGTCATCGCCAAAATCATTTCAGTAATATGATTGAGAATTTAAATTTTTGGTTCGGATTGGTTTGGTTTTTGGTTTTTCAGATATCTAAAAAAATATGATTCCAATTAAGTTGAGATTTTTTTTATAATCTCGGTGGTTCGAACTTAGGTAAAATATTACTTCTGTCCCAAATTCGGTTACATTCGAAAGTGTAAAAGTCGCACATAATAAGATGAGACAAATACAGACTCACACGCCTAACTATATGGAGGCTTAGGGTATATCATAATATACAATTTTAAGAATTTTATATTTATATTTTTATATAGTTTATTTATCAATAGAAGCATTATATAATTTGTAAAAAAATATGATTTAAAACATTATTAATACTATATAATTTCTTATACATAGAATTATAGTATATGTACCCATCTAATATATTTATAGTTGTAAAAATAAAGATAAAATTTATTTTTAACTAACTTAATGTACCAATTTATATAAAAATATAGCTTTTAAATTGAAAGAAATATTGGTGGCCTTGGGCAAATGCCTTTTTTGATCAACAATAGGCACGGTTCTGAACTCAAGTACTATATAATTGTTGTTACCTCTACCACTAAACCACAAGTGTGTTTGTTATTTAGATTTGAGGTTGGTTCTTATACCGATTTGAATTGGTCTGGTTTATTCCGATTCTATACACACAAGTCCAGTAAAAATATGTTTCCCTCTTTGATTTTTGTATAGTTTGGTTTATTAGAGCCTCAACTAGGTTTGGTTTAGATTGAAACTTGGTTAAGTTTGTCATATCGGTTAACTTTGGTTGAGTGCGGTTGGTTGAAATTGATTTTGCAAAACCCAATTAGACGATAAAGGTTGCCTCGTACTCTACGTAAAGATAAATAGATATTAAAAATGAATAATTATAGCATTAAATGAAGAAGATTGGTGAAAAAGTACCAACCACACCTTACACACACTAAGTGGGACTCACCTCATTAACCAAACCCTATCAACGACTTGACGTGGTTGGTATTGTTAGGTACGAAGCTTCCTTAGACTTTTTTTTGGTCTAAATCCTTTTCTTTATAAAAATCTTTATTTCCAACTTTTTTTTTTTTTCACTGAAAGGATCATATAATAATTAACAATTGTCAAAAACCAAAGAAAATTAAAAGCTAGAACCTAGAAATAAAAGCTCGAGAACTGCAACCCTAAAGCGTAGAACGAATAGACGACCGGCATCGAAACCGGCAACGAACGACGAACCTCCTATGCAGGATAAATATACCTCACAATCGAAGAATAGAGAGCTAAACCAGCACGATAGATCCCAGGAACCAAATATGCACGAAGTCACGGAAAGAACCCTAACAAGAGGCGAGACCGAGACGAACTAAATGACATAAAAGGACACGAGACAGAACCCAAAACTTTCGGATATGACGTAGTCGATGCTATGACGACCATTTTGAGCGCCTCAATAGAACCCAAAGAAAACAAGACTTCGATCAAGTCTTTGGAGTACGAACAAGGAGAAAACAAACCTCTATCGGAAGGAACCGAACTCAAAAAGAGCGCAAACCTCAATCGAACTGAAGAGGAGCTAAACAAACCAAACCAAGGGCCACAAATAATTAAGCATCTAAAACCGGCAACAACGAGAAGGACCGAACCAAACTAATCCAGCAAACCAAAGAGCAGACAGAGACCCGCACTATACCTAATCTAGGATCTCAACTAACCTATCTAACCCCGCAAAAACGATCATCTAATATCATAGAACTAGTTGTCCTCACTCTATATCTAGATAAGATTCACCTAATGCTAAAAATTAGAAAGAGATAGTAGATTACTGAGCACCAAAATCAGAAATCAGGAAGAGCTTGACGTTAGATCCACGGCGGCGAAGGCGGACTGAAATCACCATGCAATGTGACTCCTCGCCTCCTCAAAACGAGCATCACGGTTGAAATGGAGATAGATATGCGAAGGCCGGAGGAGATCTACCTCACCGGAGTCAGAAACCTAGCTCTGTCGTCCTCGGACAGACAGGAAAGCGACGACGACGAGACGACCCCTAAAGACCCGACGAGCTCCGGCAAAACTGGAAATAGAGACAACATAGCAGAGGAAGCTTAAAACCGACTCACCGACGTGTCATAGGAGTGGTGACGGCGAGAGACCGAGGAGAGGAAACGATAAACAAAAGGAATTCATTCCTGGTGGTGGTATGAACGGCGGACCGCCGGGAATGGAGATCGACGGCTCCGAGGATGTCTGCACAAGAGAGAGAGTATACAACCAAATGTTTTCCAGGTATATATGAGTTTTGTTACTTTAAATGATTTTTCATCTTTATTTCCAACTTTTATGATAACATTTGAGAAAAATCAATACCTTTTACAAATAAAAGTAATATACAGCCAAGACCATCGTAGTTTTGGTGGTTAGATGTTCTATTTATTTTCTTTAGCATCAGGATTTCGAATCTAAGAAAAATTCTTATGTTTCGAAAAGATCTAACGGTGAAATTTAATTGTAAATATAATTTTTTTTATCGTGAATTCTGATTTGATATATATTATTTATTACAATTTTAGAATTCTGATGGTTGTAATAATAAATTATATTGCATATTATTTTTTTTATCAACAATTAGATCGGCAAGATCTCATTTATACCCTAAATCCTCCATATGATCTCAAACATTATCATATTGGAATTATGTGATTTATGGGAGTCGAACTCTGAATGTTAAAGACAACAATTATGACATCTAGCTACCAGAATATAATAGTGTTCACTTTTTGCATATTGTTTTGATATTCTATAATTGATTTGTATTTTTGAAAATAAAATAAATGATGATTGGAAACATTTTATTTTCAGATAATCACTTGTTATATACTCATTGTTTACTTTTACTTCCCCTTGTGTTTATGTGCACACGTTAGCATAATGTGTTCATAATTTAAACAAAATTCAATATTAAGTGTTTTGGATCATTAATGGAAGTAGATAATAAGATTAATTATTATGGTAACAAATTAGGAAAGGGTAGTTAGAACAACTTTTATAGGAATGATCGGTGTATGTTGCAATCTGTCTTTGTATATTATAAGGTAAGGTCGGGCCACGAAACACGACCTCTCTTTCATTTTAAACCACTCTTTTGTTTTTCTTTTACTATTTCTATTTCTTATTACACGAATAACAAGTGTAGAATCATTATGTCAATTTCCTTAAATATAAAAACATACATATAATTCTTGTCTTTTTATCTAATTCTATTTTTACACTTCTCTTCACCTACTACAACTTTGGATACTATAACTAACTTTTTCTTACATACAAAAATAGGTAGTCGAGTAATTATGGGGTAAACACAACTCAGTCCAGTCGAACTCCGGTAAAAAAAGAAAAAAAGTAAATGTGAACATTTAACTATTCTACGAAAAACATTTTTCCACATTTAACTAATTTATTAAAAAAAAATATTTTCAAAATTATGGTTATGGCACATTAAAATAGTTAACTAAATTGTATAAGTCTTGTATGCTTTATATTTTAATATTAAGAGTTTTATGTATTAGAAGTAAACTTTTCAAATTGCAATTCTTTATAATTTCTCGACTTTCAAAAATATAGGTCAACTATAAGAAATTAAAACTAAACTACATAATGTATATGATTTGCAATCCTTGTACAAGTTATTAAAATTAGGTAAATTTGGAAATTCTTTTTTTTTTAAATTATGAAAAAGAAAGAGAATCACTTTCTTGGTGTCAATGGTGGAATCAAATTAGAGTATAGAGAAAATTTATGTGAATTTACAATCGAGTTTGGGAATTGATCTTTTGAATTGCAGTTTAGTTTCTACAAGATTTGTGGATACAAATATAAGTACAAGACATTTTTAGGGTTTTCTCTGACTTTGAACCCTAATTAATTTGTTTATATGGTCCGCGATTAACCGAGACTAATATATGATGATATAGCATAAAACATTTATATACCAAAAATCGAATTAAGAGCACAACATAACCCATTTCTTGAGGCAATTTTTTGGTCTTGAAAAATATTTTGTTCAAACTTATTTATTAATAATGCTTTTCATCGAGCAACTTTTCTCATTGATGATGACCTATTTGACTCTATTGTTTGAAATTATTATCACCCCATTTCAAGCAACAATATAAGAAAAATATTTTACTAAAACTATGCCGTCAATAAAGAATTGAATTTGACATTAATTTGTACGTATATGCGAACGTATTACGTATATCTTATGATAAACAATTACTATTTTAGGTTTAAAAAGGGTCTAGTATTTTAATATTGAAGGGCTTAACTTATTAATCAAGTTTTGTCCTAACAAATTTCATTAAATAAATAAAACAATATTAGAACAAGCAATCTTGGCATAGATTCATGTTCTTCAGCCATAAGATACATTCATTTGCTATAGGAAATTGTTTCATCTGTTTCTTTGGCGGGTTTTTTAAGCTTCAATTTTGGGATAGTAGTGTCTTGGGTTCATGTACATAAGATCCTAGTTAAGTCTTTTTCAAAGCTTGTTTCAAAAACTTCTTTTGTTTGTGTTTTAGTTTCTCTTTTTTAGTCTTTATTTTTCAAGAATATATTTATTTCCTGTCGGTCTTATATTTTCTATTGTTGTAATTATAGAACAGTCGTTTTTTTTTAATATAGTTTTAGTGAAAAACAACAAGCAATCTAAAAAACGCAATCTCATAAAATTCAATACATAAAACCTTTTAATCCAACAAACATTTTTTAACCATTAATCAATCATTTAAACAAAAGACAAAAGAAGAGTTGAAGTTATGATAAAATAAAATAATATAAAATATTTTAATTAAAGTTGGACTATTCATCAACAAGGCGTCACGTATGGGCAGATAAAGGCTTGCCCCAACAAGATGATTGTGATATTTGAGTTTGGTACAACATTGATCTTCTAGAACACAACCTACTTCTTTTTTATTGCTTCTCTATTTATCTCTTTGTTTTTATAATTTTATTTGTGAATTTTTATATTTTTTGTGGGTTAAATTTGGTGACACGTGTTTGCAATTATTAAGAATATAATTCAACGGTGTTATTGTGTTCGTTCACATAATTTGACTCGGTTGTGTGAACTTTTTCACAAAATTTTGATTATTTGGATTTGGAATATTTGGTACTATTTATTAACTTTAATAATTTTCTTTGTAAAAAAGTGTAGGATTGAAGCTTGAAGTCTTGTAACTCATCATTTAGTTGAGTCTTGTATTAAGATCATAAAATGACTACGACTACACTTTAGTAGTTTTTTCTTAATTTCACATTTTTAATTACTTTTTTCTTTTCATTTTATTTCATAATTTTTATTAAAATAGATATACTCAAATAATATATTTTTTTATAACTACAAACGATTCCGACCACTAAAGTTTTCTCAATATGATGGTTACGATGATCCAACTAATAACTCTGAGATCAGAGATTTGATTCAATTGTTGACAAAAAACAGTTTTGACCAATATTTTTATCTATCATGGTTCGAAACGAGCATTTGTTAATACCTACTAAAATTAAATTAGGACACAACAAAACTAACCCAATTTTAAGTTTAACAACTAACTCATTTGATCTGGTGGTTACTGTGACACTGGTTCTACCTCAATCTTTGATGTTGCTGCTTCCCAACAAACACAATCCAATCAGGAGCCAACCACTATCTTAACAAATTTAGAGAACATAATCTATGTGAATGTCTTTTAACTACAAGAACCCAATGATAGTTAAGGCTCGTTGGTTGAAACAGAAGCTAACACAATTGTTAATGAACTTTGCAACAAACACTTATTTCTTTTGTATATGGTCCAAAACAATCATAGCAACCATAATTTTAATTAAATTTTGAATATCTTTTATAAAAAAGATTTCAAATATGATAATTAAAAAATACTTTTTTTTATCTTATATACATTTCCGATCATGTATTTTTGTCTGGTTCACAAAAAGATGAAAAAAGTCCTACACGTCAAATTAGGGGTAAAAGTGCAATCTATAGCCGATTCTCAAATTTTTGTATAATGATTTTGTTGAACCACAAATTTTTTGTCAACAACCAAATCGACAAAGTGTAATTTATAGTTGATTCTCAAATTTCTAATAATATCACGTAGAGCAAGCACAATTCCATGAAGTCAAATTCAATAGAGAATACAGTAGAAAAGATACTCCGTGGCTTGATCAAAGATACTTCTCCAATTTTTGTAGAATTTAATGTTGAGATTTATGGATGAGAATGAAAAAATAAAGAATATGAACAATAAATAGTTTTTGAGAACTAGGGAAAAAAACAAAAAGAAAAAGGTGAAAAAAATGAATGTGGTAGTTATAGATTGATGTAAAATAAAACAATAAAGAATAAGAAATAGTAAGATCAGGAGCCCACCAGCCACACCTTCAAACGTGTCCTACCAACTCTCTTCTAGAAGCCAATTAGGCTCACCTTCCACCTCCAACCTTTCATCTCTCTTCTCTCCATAAAACCCTCACAACAGAATCAAAGCCATCAGAAGAAAGCAACAACAAGAACAATAAGCTACTATGGGAAGATCTCCTTGTTGTGAGAAAGAACACATGAATAAAGGTGCTTGGACTAAAGAAGAAGATGAAAGACTTGTCTCTTACATCAAGTCTCATGGTGAAGGTTGTTGGAGATCTTTACCTAGAGCTGCTGGTCTTCTTCGTTGCGGTAAAAGTTGTCGTCTTCGATGGATCAATTATCTAAGGCCTGATCTTAAAAGAGGCAACTTTACTCATGCAGAAGATGAACTTATCATTAAGCTTCATAGTCTCCTTGGTAACAAGTAAGTCTCTTTATATACTCTGTTTTCTGAAATCTTATGCTCTGTTTTCTAAAATCTTCTGCTCTGTTTTTCTGAAAGCTTATGCTCTGTTTTCTGAAACCTTATGCTCTGTTTTTGTTGTGTTTGATCAGATGGTCTTTAATTGCTGCAAGATTACCTGGAAGAACAGATAATGAGATCAAGAATTACTGGAACACACATATAAAGAGAAAGCTTTTAAGCAAAGGGATTGATCCAGCTACTCATAGAGCGATTAATGAGACGAAAATCGTTGGAGGTTTGCCTAATTTGAAGAAAACAGAGGATCAAATTGTAAAAGAGATTTCATTTGGGTCTAAGTTTGAGAAAACAGAAAAGTCTGAGGACCAGAAGCAAAATAAACGGAATCTAAATGGGTTAGTTTGCAAAGAAGAGAAAGTTGAGTACTTCCCAGTTGTTGTTGAAGAAGAAATATGTCCAGATTTGAATCTTGAGCTTAAGATCAGCCCGCCATGGCAAAACCAGAGAGAAAGATCTTCATACACTGCGTCCCGTTTTTACATGGAAAACGGCATGGAGTTTAGTAGTGATACAACGAAATGTCAAACAGAGGAAAGTAGTAGCATAAGCTATTCTTCAATTGATATTAGTAGTAGTAGTGTTGGTTATGACTTCTTGGGTTTGAAGACAAGAGTTTTGGATTTTCGGAGTTTGGAAATGAAATAAATATAAAAATTATAATAACTAGGAAATTATAATTTTTAGAAATTATAATTTTTAGGTGTGATTATGTTACATTCTTAATTTTACTCTTATTTTATCTTTGTTTTTATTTTTCCTCAAATCTCTTGTACATTAACTTCAAATTTTCATATCAAATTTACTGTCTCATTTCAAAATGCAGTCCTATAAATTAAGTTTGAGTTCAATTGTTTTATGTTATCATTTCAGTCGTGAAGTAGGTATTTGGTAAGTACGTTAATTATAATATTACGTGGGATTTACGCGACTCCTTAGAATATAAACTCAAACTGCGATAAAAATTATAAAGGTGGATTTAACCATTTGACTAAATACAATTTGTCAAATATAAATTTTTTATGAGTTAGTTTTTTCTCTTTAAACAAAACAATTAGATCTTGTGTTCAAAGTTTGGTCTGAGCTCAAAGTTTCTATATCGATATCATATGAATATTGTACCATTAGATCTTGTGTTCAGAACGACCACACATTGTTTTGCCAACAAAAATAACTTAAATCTCTTACATACTATTAGACTTACAACTTGTGGATGTTTTTTTTTGTCAAAAATTGAATCTATAAAACTCAATCCAAAGCCCAAAATTCATTATGTAAATCTTTAAATCTGGTTATAACTTACGGATATTATTTAAAGTCTACTCTTATTCTTGGAAAATAATATTATTTATTTTGTTTTCATCTAGGTAGAACTTCATAGATTTTATACTTACTTCAAACTCTTTATATATCTTGTATATATGTTTCATCAAAACTTCTGAATAATTCTTTAAGAAATTAACCTTAAGTAGAAGTAATATTAGTGTATAGTATAAACTTTTATCATTAATTAGAACAAAAAGACCTATTACATAGTCTAAACTCTATTACTTTTATCATTAATTAGAACAAAAATACCTAATACATAGTCTAAACTCTATTATGTGGCATTATACGACTATCTAAAATAAAATTTCGGTAAAAAAAATTG
>WJSH01008625.1:2395-12782 GCA_009757365.2 Lepidium campestre | reverse complement strand
GCAATGGATAAAACGAATATCAGAAATGAAATCATGTCCTTTGCCTCTACAGTTTGAAAAACATGTTTGAATCTATTGTCGAAGCATTTGTGAAGAAATTGACCCTTGATAGAGAGAGAGATAAAGGTTCTGCATTTACAAGATCTCCATATTTGATTTTTTTTTTCTCATGCTTATTCGTTTTCGCGAATATACGTTTTGATTTTGAAAATATATATTGAGTTCGCATCTAATTGTATTTTGGTGTCTCTTATTTTTGACTCTAGGGTTTAAGTACGCAGATTTTTCAGAAGAAAAATCTGCATATATTTGTACATATGTATCTAATTGCTTACACATATAAGTAGCCTATTTGCAGGTAATTTGGGGTTTCTTCCAATGTCTTTTTTAACCCTCAATAACGATGCACCGGTTTCCTTTTTGTTGTGTATATGTCACAACCAATTGTGCACCTCTATCTTGATTTGTGTGTGTTTACATTTGCAGATTACTAGATTACTATTCGCGTACACGTTTAAAAAAACAGAAGAAAACTGCAACAAAATGGATGAAGACTTAATTATTATTCAATAACATTCTTAGTGGTGTAACAATTCTATTATATTTGTTACATT
This sequence comes from Lepidium campestre, assembly GCA_009757365.2. Classification (NCBI taxonomy): domain Eukaryota; kingdom Viridiplantae; phylum Streptophyta; class Magnoliopsida; order Brassicales; family Brassicaceae; genus Lepidium; species Lepidium campestre. The sequence goes on along the minus strand of WJSH01008625.1, from coordinate 12,168 downwards.
ACTGTTGTTATTTTGGGTTTTTGGGCGTAAGATGTATTTCTCGCATCGTTGGCCACTGCTTGTAAACACATCTTGTTACCATGTATCACTTCTCTTACATCCATAACATATTTGTTACATGTGTATCAATATAATTATTACATGTGTATAAATATAGTCAACATCATTACTAATTTTATCACTAACTTAACTCATAACAAATGTTTAGTGTTATGTGTATCAACAATTTAGTACATATGTATTAATACAATTCACAACATCTTAATCTCTTAGACCCATAACGGGGGTTAGTTATTACATTTGTATCCCTATAGGTAACAACATCACAAACCTCTTAAACATCTCTTATAATTAGTATATATGTATCAATATAGTTAACGTCTTACACTCATAACATATGACTGGTTTTTGAGAAGGGTGTTTCTCTATGAATTTTGTATCGGTTGACTTGTTATAATCCGCAGCTAGTTTCCTAGCTGATTCAATGTAGCTTGTACAGAGCGTTAAAGTAACATATTATTGTCCTTATTTTAGGTTTTCTGGCTATGTATGGTTTTTCTAGTCACGTTTACGATATTTGTTGCATGGTTACGCGTATGCGGACAATTTGAATGATCATTTGTTTCCAATCACACATTTTTATATGTACGGAGCTAGTCAATGTGTTACATGTTCAGTATTATTAGTTCATACCTATTACATTTGTTGCACGGTTACGTCATATTGTAACGGTTCACTCTAGCGTATATATGTTTGAGAAGATATCTCTTGTTATATTTTCAGTCGTCGATTGCTAACAGTGTATAATATATTACTTTAACCCTTGATGTCATTTTTCATTCGGAGCATGTGAGAGGTTTAGTTGTTTGAAAACTGATGTCTTCTACCTAAATAAACATAAACCCATGTATATTGAGCTAAATAAACTCATGTATAGTGAGCTAAATGACCCTTAAACTTAATTGTGTCAAAAATTCAATTTTATACAATTTTAAAAAATTTAAATTGGGTTAATATATATATATATATATAATGATGGTAAATTATTGAAGTCTCGGAACTGAGTTACCAACCATCTAAATGGAGATCCAAAATGAGAAAAAAGTGATAGTTTTATTTTTATTTATTTTTATATAATAAATCACAAGTCACTTTACAAAAAACTGTCACGTTCTTTTTTGACATATGACATAAGATCCAAAAATTACCCTTTTACTTTTCCTAATTACTTTTTATATAAAAAAATTAATTTCTATTTACTTTTTGTTTAAGAAAAAGTAAACCAAATAATAATAAAATAATTAAAAAAGAGTATTTTGGTTGTATAACAAAGGAATTTGTTATATTTAGTTTCTTATGCATGCATATTTCCATAGATCCATGTTCATAAATTATTTTCCATTTTAACCTTATATACATGGGACATAGATAATTTTTTTTAATGAGTTCATTGTGTATGAGTTGATACTTGTGTCACAATAGAAGCCTTCCATATTCTTCTATGTGAAGAAAAAAATTAAAATTAAAAAGCATTTTCTACCTCATTTTTGAATTGCCTCATACTCTTCGTTTGTTTAAAAAACTGACTGAAATCGAAATCTCATTCTCTCTACTTCTCCCATTTCTCTCTTCCTTTTCCTTTTCATCATTTGCTGTGCAGAAATTTCAGTCTCCATTGTGCAACTCTTCCTTAGTCTTTGTCATGCAACTTCTCTCTTCCAGTTCGGGAACCTAGATCGGCCACAGTATGTGATTTTGTGTCTCGCCTCTCTATATAGTTTACTTGTGTAATTTTGCATGTCTTAATTTTTAGTTATGTTCTTGCTAGTCTTTTATGGTTTTGTGGGTTAATTTTGGAGAAAATGGTCAATAAAATACCAAACTTTCGCGTTTTTGCTGAAATAAGATCGAACTTTTCGATTTGCCAAAAAAGCACAACAATATGTTGACCTAACCAATTTAATACTCAAAAAGTCAACCTTAACAAAACCATGACTCTGTTAAACGGCGTTTATGCCACGTTAATCCATCGTTAATTAACAAACCTAAATTGAAACGCTTCGTTTTATACTAAAGAATAATAAATGTAAATAAATATATATTGCTTTCAACTTAGGTTCTAAACGCAATCTATCTTCAAACAACTGAGCAATTGTTGAACTTCTTAAGAGCTTAGAGGACCCAAATCTAAAACATATGTGCTTATCATCATATTGCAGCTTGTGTTTGCTCTTTTCACTCTCCAAGGACATAAAAAATCCTTATCCGAACATACAGCACCTAACCTCTTTTGTGTTGACATGTATAGCTTAATATCAAACCGGATTTTAAGTGAGTACCTAAAGAGTGCATGCTTGAATTCTGAATTTGATCCAAAGGTTTTACCTAGCATAAGAATTTCATTTTCACCTTCTGAATCTTCCAAAGCTTGTTGTTCTCTCATGTCTTCTTCATCATCCTCTTCACTTGATGACAATGGCTCTACGATTTTGTCATCTCTCCACACCTCATCACCACTATCGTCACTCTCTCCCTCAGAATTTTTATTCGCTATTTGCCCAAAGTGTGTTGACAAAGCAAGAAATACACCTTGTTCGACAGATACAAGCTCATCCTCATCTTCAGCTTCATTGATTTCTTCATCCACATCATCCTCTACTTGATTGTCATCCACTTCTTCTTCACCTTCTACATCATACTCGTTTGATAATCTGTCTCCCTCGTCTAATTCACTTGCAGATTGAATTGGGGATTTCCGCTTTGCTTTGTTCTTCACTCTCGGCATCTCAATTTGTTATCAGTCTTCTTCCCAGTTTTGAGTTTTTGTTCTTTGAAGCGTTTCAATCTGGTAATTTAGTCATCTAATAAATTATCCATTATCTTATAATTTAGTTATTATCCATTATCCGATAATTTAGCAGTGATATTAACATGTATGTATGCTTCCCTCTTCTAACAATTAAGTTCATATCTTGCAGGGATATTTATGGCTCCAAGCCAACTACCTTCGCGTTTGAATGCCAAAGGTCACTAGGCTCGCGGCAATGAGGGTCAATGTCTACAAAAAATTGTTAATAATCCCATCTTTATTGACAGCCCTTGATGCAGAGGAGAAACCTTTCTTAGGAGTAGCCCCTTGAAAGATCTGTTAGACTTGACATCGAAGCTTGCATAGTCTGGAAGTTTTCTTATTCAACTTCTAGGCAGACAACTTGTGATTTAGGAAAAGAAAGATATATGGGTTCTTTTTGTTGGTGCTCCTATAACGTTTTCTCGTAGAGAATTCATGATTATAACTGGATTACATTGTGGCAAGTATCCATCAGTGAAAAAGAAGAAGAAGAAGAAGAAGAAGAAGGTGACAACGGTTTCGGGTTCCAGTGAGCTTCCATATTATACAACTCTCTTTGGACGTGAAAAAGACGTCACTGCTAAAAATGTCATCATCATCCTTAAGAAAGGTCTTGTTGATGATTGAGACAAGCGGCTTAGGTTGAAAGCGCTGGTGCTTGTAAATAGATTGCTTATTCCTAGTTGTCACCAACCTAAGATCATAAAAGCTCATTCAGAGATGGCGGAGAATCTGGACACCTTCATGTCATACCCGTAGGGCAGGACATCCTTTGATATGATCATGGTCTCTATAGGGAGATGAACATTACTCAGCATGCAACTGGCAGTTACGCGGTTCAGGGATTGATTTACGCTTTACAATTTGTTGTTATGCAAGTTGTGTCTTCTATTCAGGCTGACCAACCGGCATCACCTGCTGCTTCTGGCTCCTCTTAATTAGACGAGTCTTCTGAGGATGACCTTGAAAACATTGTGAAACAGTCTTCTTTCAGACTATCTAATGTTCGGTAAATCGATCGAGAGTGTTATGTAATTGTCATATATTCATGTTAAATAATATGTGTATGATATCTCTATGGTTATATAGTTCCACCAAAAATTACTGCCAAATATTGTTTTCACAGGTTGATGTCGTTTTCATCATTGCACTAGAGTCTCCACTGCCTGAGGAAGAAGATTTGTCTTGGCCCGAAGAGGTACAAGATGAATAACGTTGATTACATGGTACAACTAATTCAAAATGGCACCAAGTTTTGCAATTCCACATTCTCTGGCTGTTACAACCCATATACTATTTCCACCACTCAGAAAAAAAGAAGGAGATCAAAGTAAGCAGGAAGAGATCTCGTGGTGATTATGTCCAAAGGTCGCCGCCTCTACAAACGTCTGGTAGGAAAACTAGGCAATTTCCCCACACCAATGAGGCAGGGCCATCGCACGTTTGCCTAGATATTGAGATGATGCGATACATGGTTTCTGAGTTAATGGACACCAAGTTTGGTGATCTCGAGACTCGTTTGCTTGACGACTTCGCCGCTTTATTGGCATCTAACCAAGCCCCCTCCCCCCTCCGCATGGTGCCCATGTTGATCAGGCAATGGGGTCTCTTGATGATACCTGGACAGATTTTCAGCGTGAAAAACCCCATATGAGCTAAACTCTAACAATCAACTTCAGGAATATACTATTGAAGGTATTGCTGCATTTTACAATATATGTTTTGATCCCCGTTAATTTCAACTTTTACAGTTCAAATTATTATCAACTGTAAAATGTGGCTTTAATCTTTTATTCTTTTATTTCCATGCTTGCAGGCAGACACGGGTGGCAAGGACGCCAACCATACCCCTTTTGATAATTATATGGTTATCCGATAACTATCTATTTTATGACTAACGTTTTCTTTCCCCTTTCGCCTTTTCCTTATTTGTTTTCACCGCAAACGCTCAGGTAATAACATAGTTTTTGTATTTTTTTACATCTATCAGGTTCAGGCTGCAGCAGACATGGTTGCTAATGTCCCTACCCATGAGGATGATTCTGATGGTGGTGGCGAGCAGGTACATGTGTCAGTCGATATTCGCTCACTTACTAATATGATTAACTACCAACAATATTGCTATCCGATAATAATATTATTCTCTGCTAAACATATGTTCTTGTGTCACGTTCATGCTGCAACATGTATCGTTCCCAATGCCCCTACCGGCGATGATGGTCATGATGTTGGCGGTGACCAGGTACATGTTTCAATTATAATATGTTGATGGCGGCTCAGTAAATAATATTGTGACATGAATAAAATTTCATTATCTGATAACTTTGTGGGTTTTTGATAACGATATGTGTTTACCGCTAATGTTTTAGTTTACCTTCTCATTATCATGTGCCCATCAAGTTAATAAGTCGGTTGATGTGGGTGATCAGGTACGTGAGCCAGTTGACGTAGTTGATCAGGTACGCCCTAAGGGTGGCATGCACTCTTTGGATGTTCATGTAACAGAAGAATTCAAAACAACAAAGGACTGCCATACGAGGTCTTAGATTTACGTCTAGATGCTATATTTTTGTAAGAATGTTTTCACGACGTAATTCTTACATTATCCCTCATGTATCTAACACAAGAGTCCCTGCTCCACTCATTTCCCTTGCGAAATCTCCCACTAAGTTGTCACCTAGGCTGTCACCTAACAAAGTGGAAAAGGTTGCTGACACAGTTGGGGTAGAGGTAAATTATTAGTTTATAATCGTATACAAAACGATCACTTTGCTCTATTTTTACAACATACACCCTCTATGGACATCTCTCCCCAACACAAACTACTACGATCATTGAGGGCATCGATCTGCTATATTTGAAATGAAACTTGGAGTCGATCGCATGGATTGCTAGCTTCGTCTTACACTCCTCTTTGTCTCTAAACACCCACCCTTCAAATATCTCAGGCCCCTCGTAATCCAAATCTTACATAGCTCGCTGCAAATCATCTGCTAATTGTCAAAGCACACAGGTCAGATAATTATTAACTGGTAACTCAGACGTGATCTGCAAATAAAACATTTAACCATGCTAGTTAACTGCCACTTGTATCATTCCCCTGATAAACCCGCTATTAACTGACAATATATTTCAACGTTAACATTTACATTTTCTATGTACATAACCAAACTATGGGTTGCTGATTAACTACACATAATTAACTAAAATAGTTTTAATAAAGAACCTCACCCATACCATCTTCACCGGATCATCAAAGTACGACGGCGCATCTCTATTATGTAAAAAATTGGGTACCGACGCTTCCCTGACCATGTCTACCTCCACAAAGAGGTTTATTGGTGGTCCCCCAAGTTCCATAGCACGTTCTGGTTGCGCTCCAAAAGGCTCAGCCTCGTGCCCTGTACACGAACAAAACACGTTTTTCAGTTTATTATATTATTTTATCGATAACAAATCAGTTAGCATGGTACCCAATATCATTAGGTTGTCAGCATCATCATCATCATCATCATCATTATCATCATCATCATCAGTGTCTGTGAGGTTGAGATCCATATAATCCGAGTCATTTGTACTGTCGTCCGCCTCCTTGGTGATCGACATGCTGTTCAATGCGATTTGCTCCATTCTAAAATTCCCGGCATTACAAACAAGTGTGTCCCTCCTAGCTTTCACAATTTTGTTTAGATTAACCCCTATGTCACTGCTCTTGTTGCTAGACGTCCCCACGAACATGTTTCTGCTCTCTATAAATGCCTTCCACACATAACTTGGATCCGTTTCTAACCATAAATCACTTTGGCATATGTCATGTTCAAACGGAGCAACTTGTTGCCCACTCTCAATGACTTGATGCTTTCCCTTATCTCGCATCTCGCAATGAGCAAATACACTTTATTCAAGGAGCTAGAACTGTTGTTATTTTATAGTTACAATATTTAATATCATATAAAATAATAATTATTGGTTACTACAAGATTTGACCGGATCCAGCTGTAGCAACAATGCCAATTGCAGCCACATCATTTACCCCTGTGCTCATTACGCTACGTTCAGCTACACCTTATGCAAGAAACACCCAATAGTACACTACAAGAAAACAATTGATTTGGGACTGCATAATCAGTCTCAAATCAGTCACAAATTAAATCACTCGCACTTCAGTCGCTAATTTGCGACTGATTTTGGGACTCGGCTTACAGTCTCAATTTGCGACTAGTTCTGCAATGAACAATTAGTCTCAAACTGCGACTAATTTGCTATTGTGCTATGTAGCGACAATGGCTTAGACGCACTTCAGTCACAAAATATTAGTACCAAATCAGTCGCACGTTGAGACTGTGTTTCAGTCTCAAATCAGTTGCAAATTGAGAATGAGTTTACCAGTTGCAAATCAGTCGCAAATAAATCGCAGATTTAATCAATCTCAAATCAGTCCCAGATGCCTAGTCGCACATCAATCGCAAATCATTCGCATGCCTAATTTTCAATATTTTTTATATAATAATTATAATTTAATAATTTCATATAATTATGTAATAAATTAATAATTTTAGAATTATATAATAAATTAATAATTCAATATTTTTTAATATAAAAAACCGTTTAAAATAGAAAATTACATAAAACCGTTCAAAATAAAGAAAATCAGAAGTCCATGGGTGCAGGATAGTCCCTGATGGGGGATAGGTGAACGACTCTGAGAATTGTCCGGTAGGTCCGAATGCAGAAGGTCCTTAACCTATCGGGAGGTGGTGGAGGCATAGTAGGCAAGATAGAGAATGTTGGGTCTCCCTGCTTCATGTACCGTAAGAGCATTGTTTCCTGCTCTTAGAGTTTTGTCATTCGTTGCTCCATTTATTTTTTGTAATTCACCATCGCCTGGTTCTGCTCTTCAAACTTCTTCTCGAAATTGGTGATAGTATCCGTGACAGAAGAAAACCCAACAATCCCCTTATTCTTCGAAGAACCGTACTTCCTGGAGAGAATTCCCAGTCTGTACTGGTTGCCTCTGCGGTCAGGCTCAGGAGACTGAAAAACACAATTAATGTTAGAAATTACTTATAAATTATTAGAAAAAGTAATAAACAATTGAAACAAATACCTTAAGGAAAATCTATCTTTCTCTTGAGTCAGTTATATAGCCAGAGAAGCACCGTCTGACATATCGGTGTTGCTGTCCATCTGGGGTATTCTCTCGCTCAGACTTTGCTGATATGATTTGTGAATCTTCTTCACCTTCAAATCCACATAACTACGGTCGAATTCTTTCGTATGAGTCTTCACAAATACTTCACTAATCCCAGCAGGTTGCTCTAATTCTTTTTTCTGCAAAAACCAAAATATATTAAATAAATAAAGTAAGAATGATAAAATAAGAAGAAAAAAATACTTACAAGATCTTTCTGAACATGATAAAATGTCTTATGTCCCATGACATGCTTGTGCGGTCCAAGGCCGTCATGATCGGAAAAGCGAGCTTTGCGAGTAATCTCGCTCTTCCACTGCGCCTCTTATGTGTCCCAGTGTTGAACCAATTGTTGCCACACGTGGTTCTCCATGAATCCGGGACATTTCCCGCCTTTCTTAACCTGACTCACTATTTCTTTCATCCTATTTACACAGACTTTCTCAAACTCTATTTGCACGGTCTGTGTAACGATGTGGTGCCAGTGATATGTTTGCTACAAAATTTAAACCAAATAATATGTTAGTAAATAAGAGATATGTAAATTGAAATAAAAGGATCCAAAATAATTAAAAATATTACAGCAAATTTGACGAAATAAGCCTCTCATATTTATGGAGACATTTTAGTCCAACTAAGCCACATACCCTTATACCCGCCTCTCAAGATGTTAGAAATCTTCTTTGATAATTTGTCGTCCTCATCCCGATCAAACCTATAAAAATAACAATATAAATTTAAAGAATCATTTAAATTCAAAAAACTTCATTAAAATTCATAAAAATTACTAATATATCATAAAAATCATAAAAATTCATATAAATCAATAAAAATCATAAAAATTCATATAAATCAATAAAAATTATAAAAATTCTCATTTAAGAAAGTTGAAGAAAATGTAAATTTTTTAAGTATATAAACACATTTATATTCTTAAATATGAAAACTATTGGAATAGTTTAAAATGTAACCTTTAAAAAAAATTTATGTAATGAAAACAAATTACATATAAATGACATATATGTTCACAAACACATTTTGATACTTCAATGTATATTTGATATATTTTGAAAATCATGTAAAATATTCATAGATATCATTAGTATGAAATAGAAACATCAATATACAAGGCTAGCGGCCGGAAGTATTTTATTATTTTTGCACGAAATATAAGGACAACAAAACATACCTCTATTTTGGAGTGCTAGCGGCTGATTACCCGCAAAACTCATGAACTGGTCCACTCCAACAGCATGCTCCGCAAAAATATTTATTGTTTCTTCATCGATTCTTCTATACATCTACTCACGGAAATTTGTGTAATTATATTTTCCACCCATTTTTTTCTCTCTCAGTTTTGTGTTTTTTATATGTTTTTTTGGTGTGTTTTGAAAGAGAAAACGATGGGTGTATTTATAAGTGAATATTTTCTACTAAATTACTAGTGATATTCAGTAGCAAAGTGTAACTAACATGATCAGTCGCAAATTACAAGTACAATTAGTTATAAACGAAAAAAACATATAATACCTAACGGCAGTCGTAAATCAGTCGCAAATGGTTGCGGCTGAATGGTTTGGTCTCCAATTAGTCGTAAAAGTGCGACTGATTTGCAACTGTTAATTTCTATCGCAGATTTGTGACTCATTTGAGACTGATTGTGTGGTGGCACATTTAAGTCGCAAATCAGTCTCAAATTAGTGGTTAAATCTGCGACTAATTTTTCAATCT
>WJSH01008623.1:2335-18422 GCA_009757365.2 Lepidium campestre | reverse complement strand
ATCTTGGCATGGACGTCTCCTCTCCGCGACTCAAGCTTCTCAAGGACATCCACTTGAGCAATGGTCTCCTACACATCAAAGAGATCCTTTTCCGACCTTCAAAACCATCTTGAGTTCGATCCACACCTACATCTTCAAACTCCTCTTCTCAACTTTGACCATGAGACTTGGGAGGCAAATCTAGGTCAAATCTTTTCACACCAACCTTGATCAACATATCAAACTTGGAATCCTAACTTGATGTAGCGTAGATCAAAGATTAGGGTTTCTGATCCCTAGAGGCAGCAACTACAAGAAAAGAGGCAGCGGCGGAAGCAAAGAAACAAAGGTGGTTGCAGCTTCTAGGGTTTTGAGGCGGCTGCGGCTTCACGTGTCGGCGGCGGCAGGGAAGGTGGATGGCGGCAATGAAGGTCGACGGTAGCAGTGAAGGTGGACAGCTGCGGCGAGATGATGATGACGGCGGCGGTGGGATAGGTTTAAGCTCACCAATAGATCTGTGTAGATCTACTGGGACCCTGCTTAACACAAAGAACTCGAAGTTCACTTGTGATAAGACTTAGCTTAACGAAAGCCTAAGGGCTATCAGACCTAGCTTCTAGATGACAAAGATGACGGCTAGGGTTAGCAAGATGCTAGGGTTTTTGTTTTCACTAAATCTCGCTTTGTTTATTAATGAAGCAAGGGGTTACATATTTATAGTAAATTCATTGAGGAAAACCCTAAAACCTAATGGGCAGAAGCCTTACTAGGAAACCCTAAATAAAAGGAAAGTTAACAAAACTAGAGATCCCTAAATAAATGGAAAACTACCTAAACTGATCAGACTTCCTTATCTCTTTTATGGACCTACAAAATGGACCCTTAAAAAGAAAGGGTCTTTCACAACTTAAGCCCAAAACAGATGACCCTAAGGACTTATTCAAACAAACCCAACAAAAGCTCAAATAGTCTTTAAAAATAGATAATTAAAATAGAAAAGGCACATAGAGAGTATAAGCATGCGTGCTTCAGTCTAACCCTGGTGCCAGGCTGCACCAATCCTCTAAATGCTACATCGACACGATATGCATTAGAGGTTTATTTGTTATCCTTATGTGTAAGAACCTCTTGTATCAAACTGGCGCCGTTACCGGGGAATCTACGCAATTAGCCATTAGGATTATGGTTCATTTTAAGACTAGAGTTTTTCTTTTACTTTGTTATTAAACGTTTTGAACTGTTTGTTTCTTTTTCTCTTCGAGGTACAAGCAACTAAGGAGTCAAAACGAACATCAAAGCAATTCACTATGCATGAGTTACAACGGTTGGTGGATTGATGACCAATCACATTGTGATTGGGCATATAATGATCAATCATACATTGATGAGCCCATGAGTGAACAATATTCCGATGGTGAAGAATATGATGATGAAGTATTTGATGAGAGTGTTCTTACGCCGAAACAAAAATTGCACTTGGATGCTCTACACGAAGAGAGTCCAGAGCTGTCTAGGAGGACACTAGCAGCTATGATGCGTTTGAACCTGTTATTAAAATGAGAGGCACTTGGACTAAAGGATGTCACATTCGAAGAGATACGAGAAGCTCATGCTCTTGAGACAGTAATGGATTATACCCCAGTGAGCCAAATAGAAGGTATATGTATTTCATTACCATGCATTAAAAAGTTAATTTCTAGTGACCTCTTACTTATAGATGAATGCTTGGATTTACCATGTGAGTCTCAAGAAGTTGATTTTCAAAAGGAAGTATACAAAACTGATAAAGTTGAAGTTGACTATTCTTTAGTAAACTCATCTAATCTTGAAATTGACTTCATTTTTCCATCAAATGCATTCACTCATCCAAGTCATTCAAACATGAATGAACACCTTAGGAAATAGTATTCATTTGTGGAAACTTGCCTTGATGCACATTTGGTCATGCTAGCATGCACAATTGTGTTTCTTCTTGCACAACCTATCTATTTTGAAAATAGGAGAAGGACCAAAGGAACGCTTGCCCAACCGTTTGATTCTTGTGACTAACAAGCGGTACACCACGTCGAGCAGGAGGCGTAAAACAAGCGCATTTGGGAGGCACTCCCATATTTATCCTTGTACATAAATTTCTCATAGTTTTCTTCATTTTGTTTAATTTTGGCTTGTGTTTTTGTTGGTTTGATCATAGGAAGGTTTAAGAGTGGTGAGATGAAGTTTAATCATGAAAAATGGAGGGAAAAAGCTAATGTCGACCATGAGCTCGACGTCGAGCTCACACACATTTGGGATACATCCGGCGTCGACCTCATGGTCGACTCGGATGGATTGATGCTACCTCCCGAGTGATCCAATCTTCAGGAAAGTCCCCGCGCCAATAGATCGACGTCATCGCCTGAGTGGATATGTGGGTGCTTCCAGCGTCGACCTCATGGTCGATGCATGACGCCTGATGCCATGGCTCAATACAAATCCCGAAGCCCCGTCTCGCCCACGTTGACCTCCGTGTGGACCCAGCCACCTTGATGCCGCGCCCCTCCAAGGTAATTTTTTCTTTCCTTAAGTCATTTATGCTTAAATTCAATTTTACACACTCTCTTCTCTACTTCATAGCCATGGTACCAATTTCACCACCTTTGTATATATTTTTTGTTTTTTCTTTTGTTAATTTGGCTTTGGATTTACCGGTTCTTCTTTCTTGGATTAACTTCTTCACCGAGACGGTGAGAAGTAAGTCCGGGGGAGGGGAAAGATATTTGACTATTTTCATTTGCATTAAAATTGTTTTGGTTTGCTCATGTAGTCGCATTTCACATCTCGTTTAAGATTGAGCCAGAGTACATTTAAGATGTTTGCATTATCAATTGCACTATGTTTTTGGGAATTATCTTGCTTGTAGTGGACATTCTTGTTAGATTGAAGGCTCGTTACCATTGTGAACTCTTGGACTTGCAGTTTTTCCCTTTAGAAAGTTGATATGTAGATCATCCACCCATAACTCTTATGCTTGTGTTGTGTCTTGAAAGAACTTGATTTGATTCCTTTAATTAAACTTAACCTGCTGGTTTAGGGGTTTGAAATGCATTGAATATCTTTCCCTTGTTTTCGAGCTTAACTAGGCTTAGTAATAGATGTTGAAGTGGTAAATCTCTCTCATAAGATTAAGTTTTGATCAGAGAGTGGATAAGATGCCTCAAAGTGAACCAGGGGTGTGCGTTAACCCTTACACATTTGCGTCTCATGGCGAGGTGAAGCAACTGGAAGGGTGCATAAACCTGTAATCTTTGACGTTTGTGAAAATCTACCTATGTATCTCTCCAATAGCATGGTGAAGCAATTGGGAGGGTGCGTAGACCCGTAATTTCTCACGTTTGTGTAAACCAATCAGGATCCTTAAAACAAAAGAGCAAAAGAAAAGAAAAAAAAAGAAAAGAAAAGAAAAAATCTAATTATATGTGAGAGAGCCACAACAAAGAGTAGAACTGATAGATCTGGTTAAGTTTGAAAAGAAGGTTGAATGCATATATTCTTTGATTGACAGTCCCTTTAGAAGCATTCACCACTAGAAATGAGGAGTCAAATTAGGAGTATTTAGAGATCAGCTTAGGTGTAAGATGTTATGGGATTGGATGCTAAGTTTGGATGAAAATATACTGTTGTCTTTTTAAGAGGATAGAGGTTCATATGTGGGTTACGGTTTTTAGCTTGATGAGTTGTTTGTTTTAGGTGAGATATCCCCATTGTTTTCAAACTTCTTGAGGGCAAGCAAAAGGCAAGTCTGGGAGAGTTGATATACATCGATATTTGCTAGTTTTTCATGCATGTTTTGATTCATTTTCATCATTTAGGATTCATGTATTCACATTTTAGTATAGTGTTTTGCATCTTTTGCATTTCAGAGTCCTAGATAGATAAAGTCGCATATTTTTCTATTTTTGAGTCATTTTAGGTGGTTTGGAGCTATGTATGGAGCATTGGAGATTTGAGGATGGATATACAAGAAAGAAGATGAAATGAAATACATCAAACAGATAAAGAATGTTGGTTGTTGAGAACCTTAACCATTTTGGTCGAGATAAGACCTTGATATACCACATTATTTACCTATTTTTCATGCATATTTTAGTTCACTTTCATAACTTAGGACTCATGCATTCATACTTTAGATTAGTTTTTCATTCGTTTTGTATTTTAGAGTCCTAGATAGATTGAGTCCCATATTTTCTGTCTTTTGAGTTTTTTCAAGTGATTTTGGAGTTACTTTAGACCTTAGAGGTTTGGGAATGGAACTCACAATCAAAGAGTAAATTTGGATCAACGAAAGGAAGAAAAAGAAGGAAAATTTTATTGGAAGCCACGGCCGTTGACCTCAAGGTCGACCGCAGATGCTCAACCTTGGCCACCCACGGACACAAAAACATCACTTGCAGGACATTCGCGTAGCGCCCACGGACATGAAATCTCGCCCATGTGCATCAATCCGGGTGAGACAGATCGTCGACCTGGCGCTCGACTCTTCACACCCGACGACCGATCCTATCGCCCACAGACGTAAACAACTCCCACCCGTGGACACACATCTCTCGACCATGGGGACAATTTCTATCGCCCACGGATACTGATGTTTGCTTTTTAAACAATCAAATAAATACTACAAATGCAAACAATTGTGACATTGTAGCACTTGAGGTTCGAATCCACAGAGAGCTTAGAACTAACACGATGAGATTTCAAGGAATAGATTTGAGCTAAAGAAGATAGTGGTTTGATTTTAGTAACAACTTAATGAAAGGAAGCAAACTAAAAATAGAGCAAGTTATAAACGATTGAAAAGCAATGGATCTAAGGATAGACAATCAATCTAGAGGGATAAAAAACAACTCAAGATGCTAAAGGTTTCAACTAACAATAACCATCCTAGGGCATGAGGCTCATTCAATCTAGATCAACCCACTCTCATGGCGTTGACCCCTATACGATCAATAGGTTAAGCTAAACTCTCATTTGCTCTTCTATAGTCTCAAGCATTAACACACAAGCTCACAAAATCCATTTCCGTCCTAACATCAACTCTCATTGGCTAGGGAAGGAAAACCCACAAAAAGACTCTTTCAGGACTTTCATCGAACACCTCTCGGGCGATGTCTTTCCCACCATCAAGATTACTAGTTGATCAAGCTAAACCTAGCATTAAGAACATCTTAAGTGGAGGATCTACAAATCTAACAACCTAGCATCAAGATTCATTCATTAAACCCCTAGATCTACTTACCCTTCAACCCATTAGATGACTACTCACAAATATTCAAAAAAGACTCAACATGAACAACAAACAAAACCATAATGAAAAGAGAAAAGAGGAAAGGGCTAGGAAGAAACTCTTTTTGATTGATGAAACAGAGAAATGCTCATAAATCCATCAAAAATTCTTCCTTGTTCTTCCTCAAATCTCAAATCTCTCAAGCAAGATCCAAAGGATAAAGATTTGAAAAACTATTCAAAGGAGAAATGTACGTTGGTTTCTTCTAAAATCCAGAGGGTTTTGGGCTTTTATATTGTTGCCAAAAAACCCTAAAAATTAACCGGGTCAACCCGGGACAAACCAGGATTGACCCAACTTAAAAGTGAAATAAAAAGCTTAATCTTTCCTTTAGGCTTTTCTTTCCTTTTTCTTTTCTTTTCTAGGCTTAATCTTTTCTTTTTCTTATCCCTTTTCTTTTTACTTTCTATAGGATCTTTTTCTTATCAATTGATACAACTTAGAGCTAATCATTCTTCTATTTTTCCAAGTTCTAGTGCTATCATTTTTCTCCCTTTTTCCGATTTTTCTTCCTCTACTAAACCCCTTTTTGTTCATCTTTTCTTTTCAACCCAAATTAAACATTCTATTGTTCCTAACCAAGAATTCTACCCAATCTAACTTTCATTAGCAACTCTATTCTAACCGAGCATAAACAACAATAGATCAACAACCACCTAATGCTAACTCATGATTTCCTAACTAGCAACAAATGAAAGCTAATAAATGTCGTTTCTATACTTGCATTATATTGCACATGAAAGCATTACCAATCAAGAGGCCTCACTCAAGCAATTAACAATTTGGCATAAAAGAAAGACATATGATTCAAGGTGGAGAAACCATTAGGGGAAATGGCTATTTGGACTAACAAAGTGTGGTGAAATGAGGTGAAGATAGTCCAAATATGTGTAAGTTACCATGACAAAGCATTGAAAATCCATTAATGAGAGATTAGATTCAATTAAGTTCAAATAAAGTCGAGATTGGCATCCAAACTAGCAAGCATCATCAATTCGGCTAATTGCAAGAAAACGAAGTCAAAGCACGAAACATACAAGTTCAAGAGGAAGTGTCTAAACACCAAACAAGTTCCCAAACACGGTTATTGACTAAGAGCTACACCAAGTTCTCAATAAAAATTGCGTCATCATTCCCATGCAAGTGAAGTGCAATCTAAGTGATTCTAGACCAACCTAACGTGTGAATGCAACTAGATGAGGGGTTTGAAAACAACATAAAAACTGAAAATGATAAATGTAATGCAAGACTCAAGAAAAAGGAAAATCAAAACAACTCAAAACAAAGTCAAATAACCTTCCCCTCCCCCAGACTTACTTTTCATCGTCTCGGTGAGAGAGTTTATCCAAAGAAGAGGAACCAACAACACGAATCAAAATAGAAGAAGAAAAACGAAATATGTACAAGGATTGGTGAAATTGGTAGCTTGGCTAATGATCGGAGTCTCCAAGGTCTGGAGCATGATCATAGGAATGATATTCTTCCCTATAATCTCGATGGAGTATCTCTTCCTCATTTGACTCATATCTGAAGGAACAGTCAATGTCGATTAGTGTCATTCCCGTCGGGGTTCTTCTGGCTCTTTTGGGAGGTTGGGATGGTTGAGCTTGCGTTGTGGAAGACATATCATTCGAGTTCTTCGTTTTTGATGTCTCAACCTTTGCTTTGCTCTTTCCTTTTGCGGCCTTAATATCTCGGTGTGGATGGTTGTGGGCCTTTGGTGGCATTGTTCCTATAAAGCATCAAAGAGAAATGTATGCCCCAAGGATAATTTGTTAGAGATAGGAAGATATTGCCAAATCAATGAAGCATTGGAATCAATGTGAACTTTAGGCAACATCCAAAACAATCGCATACCATTAAATACACACCACAAGAACCAATCCACTTGCAATTTCAAACAATTCTCAAAACAAGGAAAAGTCAATAAAAGTCAACAAAATTAGTCAACTAAAAGTCAACAAGTAGTCAACAATTTCACTAAGAATCAATTTTCAATATTGGTGAAAATCATTGAAATCTAGCCTTGAAGTACAACAAATCCTGCCTAAGATTATCAAAAGGAAGAGCTATAGACACAAATAAATCAATACCCCCAAAATTTGTTTGAAAATTTCTCCATCAATCACCTCAAGAACCCTAGAACTTCAAAATTCAAATTAAGCTTAGGAATCTTGTGCAAACAACCTCTAATCATGTAACTCAACCTATATCTAACTTATTCAAAGCCTTTCAACCTAACATGAAGCACTAATTCTCAAGAAATCAAGAGTTTGAAAATTTTACCAAGCTTGAGCTTTAATGGAGGTTGAGAAGTAGAAATCATACATTGGAGCTTTTTGTGCGGTCTTCCTCAAAATCTCTTTGATTTGGCGATTAGAAACCTCAACTTGTCATGACGTTTGTGGATGATAAGGAGTAGCCACTTTATGCTTGACACCATATTTCTTCATGAGGTTCTCAAAAACCTTGTTGATGAAATGGCTTCCCCCATCGCTTATTACCACTCTCGGGACTCCGAACCTCGGGAAGATGATGGTCTTGAACAAATTAATCACCACTTTGACATCATTAGTGGGGTTTGCAATTGCCTCTACCCATTTGGAGACGTAGTCAGCAGCAACCAAGATATAGAGGTTCCCGTAAAAAGATGGAAACGGTCCCATGAAATCTATTCCCCAAACATCGAACACCTCAACCTGTAAGATGAAATTCTGAGGCATCTCTTGCCTTTTACCAGTATTGGCTTGGCGTTGACAATCATCACACCTAGAGATGAATTCATGAGCATCCTTAAACATATTAGGCCACCAAAAACCCGCTTGTAGAATCCGTGTGACAGTCTTGAAAGTAGCAAGATATCCACCATAACTCGAACCATGGCAATGAAAAAGAATGCCCTGAATATCTTCTTCCGGAACGCAGCGACGGAATAGTAGATATTTCCTTGCCTATACAAGTAGGGCTCATCCCAAGTGTACCGAACTACCTCCTTGAAGAACTTCTTTCTGTCATTACCATCCATATCAACTGGTTCCTTTCCGCAAGCAAGATAATTCACAAAATCAGTATACCACGAATAATCTTCCTTCAACTCCTCTGTAGCGGATGTCTCAGCCACAATCATAGAGCATTCGTGAATTGCTTGGATGAACATCACTTGCTCTTCCGGTAGAGAATCATTAATAGGAAGATCATACTCAATCCGCAGTCTCGATAGGTGATCTGCAACTCCATTCTCTATACCCTTCTTGTCAACAATCTCGACATCAAACTCCTGAAGAAGTAGAATCCATTTTAGCAATCTCGGCTTAGCATCCTTCTTCTTGATCAAATACCGCAAAGCTGCGTGGTCAATGTGCATGATTAGTTTAGACCCCACCAAATAAGATTGAAACTTCTCAAATGCGGGCTAGGAACTCTTTTCGGTGGTGGCGTATTTGACTTGTGCATCATCAAGTGTCTGACTTGCGTAATATGTCACATGCAGCTTCTTATCTTTTATCTGCCCCAACTGCATAATCACTTGCATCGCACATGATCCCAAATGGTAAATCGCAATCCGGTGCTTGGACTATTGGTGCACTCACAAGAGCCTCTTTGATCTGCAAGAATGCTGCATGACAATCTGCATCGAAGATAAAGTCGGTGTCCTTGCATAAAAGGCGTGTCAAAGGTCTAGCAATCTTGGAAAATCCTTTATGAACCTTCGGTAAAACCCCGCATGACCCAAAAAACTGTGAATCCCCCGGACTGAATTAGGTGGTGCTAGGCTCATCATAATCTCGATCTTCCCCTTATCAACCTCAATGCCTGCCTCTAAAATTCTATGCCCGAGGACGATGCCATCTTTAACCATGAAGTGGCACTTTTTCCAATTCAGAATAAGATTTGTATCCTCACACCTCTGCAAAACCCTACATAAATTGGAAAGGCAAGAGCGAAAGCATGCACCATACACCGAGAAGTCATCCATGAAAACCTCCATAATATCTTTGATCAAGTGAGAGAAAACCGCCATCATGCACCGTTGAAATGTCGGCGGTGCATTACATAGTCCGGATGGCATTCTCCGGTAAGCGAATGTACCATAAGGACATGTAAATGTGGTTTTCTTAGGATGTATGGAGATTTGGAAGAATCCCGAGTAACCATTCAAAAAACAGTAAAACGAGTGATTCGCTAATCTTTTTAACATCTGATCGATAAATGGCAAAGGAAAATGATCCTTCCTAGTGGTGGAGTTCAATTTCCTATAGTCTATACACATCCTATACCCGGTTACCATCCTAGTGGGTATTAGTTCGTCTTTCTTATTCCTAATAACCGTGACTCCACCCTTCTTAGGAACCACATCGATGGGGGAAATCCACTTACTATCTGAGATTAGATAAATGATTCTCTCATCAAGAAGTTTCAGAATCTCTTTCCTAACCACATCTTTCAAGTTCGGGTTTAACCGTCTTTGATGTTTAACGGAAGTTATCGATTCATCCTCTAGGTGGATCCTATGCATGCAAAAAGATTGAGACAACCCCTTAATATCATCTAACGAATAACCTAAGGCCTTTCTAAAACGTCTCAATTCCTTCAAGAGCATGGTGGTTTCATCGTCATCAAGTGCAGAATTAATGATTACCGGATAACTAAAATTATGACCGAGAAATGCGTACCTTAGCCCTTGCGGTAATGGCTTGAGCTCAACTTTGGGAGCCTTGAGTTTGCTCCACGGATCATCCTCACTAAGAAGCATGCTGGATCCAGCGAGTTTTCCATTTGACTTGGAGTTTGTTCCCAACTCCAAAAGTTGTACATTCCGTTGAAGCACCTCACAAGAGTCAAGCCGCTGCTCATAACTTCTGTTATCCTCACTTAAATACCCAAATTCGGTCTTCTCTATAGTGAGAGCTACTTGAAGGGGATCCTCAATTCTCAATTCCTCTACCATGTCATTTTCAAGAAAGTCCAATGTTTCAATGAGAAAGCATAGGCTCCCTATATCTGGATGATCCATGATTCGCTTGATATCGAAGTTAAGGATCGAATCTCCCAATTGCAAACCAATCCGTCCCCTTCTAACATCAATAAGAGCACCAGCTGTAGCAAGCAATGGTCTCCCAAGTATAATAGGATCAGCTGGTTCTTTGTCCATTTCCAGCACAACGAAATCAGTAGGAACATCAAAATCGCCTACTCTCAAGGGCAAATCCTCAAAAACGCCTACTGGGATTCGAACAGAACGATAAGCGAGAATC
The DNA here is from genome assembly GCA_009757365.2 of Lepidium campestre. Taxonomy (NCBI): domain Eukaryota; kingdom Viridiplantae; phylum Streptophyta; class Magnoliopsida; order Brassicales; family Brassicaceae; genus Lepidium; species Lepidium campestre. The sequence goes on along the minus strand of WJSH01008623.1, from coordinate 7,868 downwards.
AAAGAGATGCGGCACTTCTGAAATTTAGTAATCCCTATATTGTTGGCAACGGTAAGTGGCATGAGATTAACACTAGATCCAAGGTCACATAGACAGTATGGAAATCGCCTCTATCCAAGGGCACAAGGGAGAGTAAGACTTCCCGGATCTGCGAGCTTCTTTGGCAAGGATTGTTTGATGATGGTGCTGCACTCATAACTGACCATAACCATACCCTCTTCCATCTTTTTCTTGTTAGTAACCATATCCTTGAAGAACCTGGAGTAGGTGGGATTGTTCCTAAGCACATCCATCAAAGGTATTTTAACTTGCACACCATCCATGAGTTCAAAGAACTTCTCTCTTTGTTTAGCCAATAATTGCTTCTTGAATCGACCCGGAAAAGGAAACTTATGCTCATAAGGTGGTGGAATGTACTTCTTTGAAGTTTCAGCCTCATCAACTTTCTCTTTAACCGGTTATTTAGAACCCTTCACCTCTTCACTCACATCAACCTGCACTTCATCCAAGACTACAACATTCTCATCATCTATTACCTTCTCCTCTTTGGAAGCCTCCTCACTCCATGTTGGAAGTTCTTTCACGCTCCTAAGAGTGATTGCTTTACAAAACTCTTTCGGGTTAGCTTCCGGCTTTCTGGGAAGTTACCAACTGGTCTTTGGCTTGTAGAAACCACTTGTGCAATCTGATTATCAAGTGTCTTGATATGAGAATAGATGTCATCGATCTTGGCCTGAAGATCATTGTAACTTACATCCAACTTTCGATCTATCTTGCCCAAACTCTCATTAAACCCTTTCTGTCCCTCTATGACCTGTTGTAGCATAGCCTTCATATCGAAATCTGTTCTCCCTTGATTTGATGGCCTAGCTTGGCTTGACTGAAAGTTGTTGCTCTGAGGTGGAATCAATTACTGAAGATTTAGAACATAAGAGTATAGACCTTGAGGTGGATTGCCAACCGGTGGTCCTAGACCAACTTGAACCTGTCCGTTTGGATATTGAACAAGTGGAGGATTACCATATTGTTGTGGTCGGAAAGGTTGGCCTGGAGGTTGCTTAGGCGGGTAAACTTAGCCTTGGGGTTTCTCTGCATTGTTGCTTCTATAGGACAAATTGTTGTTCCTATACTTGGGGTTGTAAAAATAGTTTTGGAAGCCCCCTTGGTAGTTGTTTTGGTTTCCCACATAATTGATCTCTTCTTGAACTCCTTCACTACCATCATAAACCGCATCATTATACCCTTGTTGATCCCCATCAACCTCTCCTACATAGTTCACCGCCTTATGACTAGCATGAAACATCTTGCTAAGCTTGTCAATCTTATCATTGATCTCCTTAAACTGATTATTATCCCAATCCGAATCTCTCATGTTCCGATCATAGTCTCCTCCATAGCAAGCATCACTTTGAGCCAAGTTCTCAATCAATTGCTCTACTTGAACTGCAGTTAGATTAGCAAAACAACCATAACTCGTCGTGTCTAGAGCTCTCTGATATTGTTCAAGAATTTCCCTATGGAAAATACCCGAAAGATTCTCCTTAGGTACACCATGATGAGGACAACTCCTTATATACTCCTTAAGCCTTTCCCATGCTTCATAGAGGCTTTCATTTCCTCTTTGCTTGAAGGTAGTAATATCATTCCTTATTTTGGCGGTATTTTGCTTAGAGTATAACTTGTTGATGAACTCCTTCTTGCAATCCTTCCAAGTGGATACCAAAACAGAAGGAACATTCCTCTCCCAATGAGCTGCCTTGTTCCCAAGAGAAAAGAGAAACAAAATCATCTTGATTGCATCCTCCGGTACTCCATTCATCTTAACCATTCTACACAAACACTCAAACTGATCGAGATGATCTAAAGGATCCTCCAATGACAGTCCATTGTACCTTTGGTTCTGCGCCATGTTGATAAGACTTGATTTAACCTCAAAGTTATTTGCTGCAATCGCTGGAGTAGGGATTCCAGTCTGCATGGCCCTGAGATTAGGCTCATCAAACCGGAATCTCTACTCCCGTGATGTGTCTATGTGACCTTATATCTAGTGTGAATCTCATGCCACTTACCATTGCCAACAATATAGGGATTACTAAATTTCAGAAGTGCCGCATCTCTTTGATTCTCACGGATCGTTCTGTTCGAATCCCAGTAGGCATTGTTGAGGATTTTCCCTTGAGAGTAGGCGATTTTGATGTTCCTACCGACATTATTGTTCTGGAAATGGACGAAGAACCAGCTGATCCTCTTATACTTGGGAGACCATTCCTTGCTACAGCTGGTGCTCTTATTGATGTTAGAAGTGGACATATTGGGTTGCAATTGGGAGATTTGATCCTTAACTTTGATATCAAGCAAATCATGGATCATCCGGATATAGGGAGCCAATGCTTTCTCATTGAAACATTGGACTTTCTTGAAAATGACATGGTATAGGAGTTGAGAATTGAGGATCCCCTTCAAGTAGCTCTCACTATAGAGAAGACCGAATTTGGGTATTTGAGTGAGGATAACACAAGATATGAGCAGCTTTTGGAGTTGGGAACAAACTCCGAGTCAATGGGATGTGCAACTTTTGGAGTTGGGAACAAACTCCGAGTCAAATGGAAAGCTCGCTGGAACAAGAATGCTTCTTAGTGATGATGATCAGTGGAGCGAACTCAAGGCTCCCAAAGTTGAGCTCAAGCCATTATCGCAAGGGCTAAGGTACGCATTTCTCGGTCGTAATTCTACTTATGCGGTAATCATTAATTCTACACTTGATGACGATGAAACCACCATGCTCTTAAAGGAATTGAGACGTTTTAGAAAGGCCTTAGCTTATTCGTTAGATGATTTAAGGGGCCGTCTCAATCTTTTTGCATGCATAGGATCCACATAGAGGATGAATCAATGACTTCCGTTGAACATCAAAGACGGTTAAACCCAAACTTGAAAGATTTAGTTAGGAAGCAGATTTTGAAACTTCTTGATGCGGGGATTATTTATCCAATCTCAGATAGTAAGTGGGTTTCCTCCATCCATGTGGTTCCTAAGAATGGTGGAGTCACAGTTATTAGGAATGAGAAAGATGAACTAATACCCACTAGGATGGTAACCGGGCATAGGATGTGTGTAGAATATAGGAAACTAAGCTCCGCCACTAGGAAGGATTATTTATCTTTACCATTTATTGATCACATGTTAGAAAGATTAGCGAATCACTCATTTTACTGCTTTTTGGATGGTTACTCAGGATTCTTCCAAATCCCCATACATCCTAATGGTACATTCGTCTATCAGAGAATGCCATTCATACTATGTAATGCACCGACGACATTTCAACAGTGCATGATGGTAGTTTTCTCTGACTTGATCAAAGATGTTATGGAGGTTTTCATGGATGACTTATCGGTGTATGGTGCATGCTTTTGCTTTTGCATTTCCAATTTATGTAGGGTTTTGCAGAGATGTGAGGATACAAATCTCGTTCAGAATTGGGAAAAATACCACTTCATGGTTAAAGATGGCATCGTCCTCTGGAATAGAATTTCAGAGGAAGGCATTGAGGTTGATAAGGCGAAGATTCCTCATACTCATCACTCTCCCCATCCTGAACTGGAGAGTCAAAGAAGGTGATAAGGTGTTAATGTTCAATTCTCGGTTGAAGCTCTTCCTAGGAAAGCTGAAATCAAGATGGTCGGGTCCTTTTGAGGTGAAAGAGGTTTGACCTTATGGAGCTGTTGTACTTCTAGGTCGACCCCAAGACCGACTCCAATCAGTCGACAAATGACACAAAAGGTCGCGGTTGAGCTCACGATCGACTCGGTAGGTCGACGCTCATGACAAGCCATAGGGCTTCTGGAAATGCATTCACAGTCGACCTCTCGGTCGACCAAAACGGTCGATTGTCATTACATAAATTTGGCTCGATTTTCTCGTGTCCGAAGTCGACCTACACCTCGACCGCAGCCGCTCAACGCCCGCGACCCATGAGCTAAGTCTTTCTTCTTCTATTTAATCTAAGCCACGATTCCACCTACTTCCTTCTCCATTTCTCCCTAACACATTTCTATTTTCACCCCTAACAAAATCCCAAAGTTCTTCTTTACATTTCACTTGAATTTTTGTGCAAATCTCTACAAGTTTCATTCATTTAATCTTGACCTCTACAACTCAAAGGTATGATTTCTACTTCTCAATCCCCATTAAAGCTCAAGCTTGGTAAAAACATTTAATTCTTGATTCTTTGAGAATTAGAGCTTAATGTTAGATTGAAAGGCTTTGAATGAGTTAGATATTGGTTGGGTTGCATGATTGGAGTTTGTTTGCATAAGATTCTTGAGCTTAATTTGAATTTTGAAGTTCTAGGATTCTTGAGGCGATTAATGGAGAAATATTCAAACAAATTTTGGGTGTTGAGTGATTTGTGTCTTTAGCTTTTCTTTTTCATAATCTTAGGCATGAATTGTTGTACTTCAAGGCTAGATTTCAGTGATTTTCACCAATTTTGAACATTAATTCTTAGTGAAAATTGTTGACTTCTTGTTAACTATTAGTTGACTTTACGTTAACTAATTTTGTTGAATTTTATTGACTTTTCCTTGTTTTGAGAATTGTTTGAAAGTGATAGTGGACTGGTTCTTGTGGTGTGTATTTGATGGTATGAGATTGTTTTGGATGTTGCTTAGAGTTCACATGGATTCCAATGCTTCATTGATTTGGCAATATCTTACAATCTCTAACAAATTATTCTTGGGGCTTACATTTCTCTTTGATGCTTTATAGGAACAATGCCACCCAAGGCCTGCACGCAAAAGGAAATAGCAAAGCAAAGGTTGAGACATCAAAAATGAAGAACTCGAATGATATGCCTTCCACAACCCAAGCTCAACCATCCCAACCTCCCAAAGAAGCCACAACAACCCCGACGGAAATAACACTCATGGACATCAATTACTTCTTCGGATGTGAGTCAAATGAGGAAAAGAACGTCCGTCGAGAGTTTTCAAGAGAACATCATTGTTATGATCACGCTCCAGACCTTGGAGACTCCGATCATTAACCAAGGTATCAATTTCACCAACCTTTGTACATATTTCATTTCTCTTCTTTTATTTTGATTTTTCTTGTCGGTTCCTCTTCTTTGGATTAACTCTCTCACCGAGACGGTGAGAAGTAAGTCCGGGGGAGGGGAAGGTTATTTAACTTTGATTTGAGTTGTTTTGATTTTCCTTTTCTTGAATCTTACATTACATTTTGCATTTTCGGTTTTCAAGTTATTTTTAAACCCCTCATCTATTTGCATTCACACGTTTAGGTTGGTCTAGAATCACTTAGATTGTACTTCACTTGCATGGCAATGATGACGCAATTTTATTGAGAATTTGATGTAGCTCTTAGTCAATAACTGTGATTTGGGAACTCGTTTAGTGTTTAGACACTTCCTCATTACGCTTGTATGCTTCGTGTTTTGACTTCGTTTTCTTGCAATTAGCCGATTTCTTGCAATTAGCCGAATTGATGATGCTTGCTAGTGTGGATGCCAGTCTCG
>WJSH01008621.1:11836-23481 GCA_009757365.2 Lepidium campestre | reverse complement strand
TCTCGGTTTACATCAAAGCTCAGGTGGTTCAAGACATCATGTTCACCTCCTGGTCAAGTAAACCCGACAGATATTAACAATGAGCGGTTCAAAGCTGAAAAACGCTACTTGCTCAGACACAATGAAATTTTGCTTATACTCTCGAAAGTCCGTCTGTCTAGTCATGTAAGTTAGTATAGTCAGAATAGTCTGTCGAGTCTAATGTTTAGTTTTCATATGTTTTAGAGTCATTTCTATTCATGTGGGGGATTGTTGGAACTTCTAAATTTTGACAATGGTTTTTACCAATGTTCCATCGATTTTTTCGGAGAAGACGTTCACCGAAATAACCGGATTATGAGTGCTTCGGAAACCTTGTAACGAGCACCATAATATGGAATATTCACTTGTCAAATTTGAGTTGAATTTGAATGAGAAATGAAGGTACAAAGAGAGCAAGTGGTCAATCAGTTGTAACTGATTCCGAGATTCTCTCCGGAAATATCGGACCCAGTCTCTCCTTCTTGTTGCACAAATCCTGAAACTGTTTCGGTTACTTAAAAACCGAATGGCTCATTCATTCTTCAGCAATAGAGACGTTCTCTACCTCAATCAGCAATCCTTCTTTCGAAAGTAAGTTTTCTATTCCGAGAGTATTCGTAGATTAGTAGTTCGTAGATTCTTATTACGGAAGTGTGCGGTATAAGTCTCGCGTGATTCTATCATGGGATTCATATTCGCAAAACACCGTCACACAATACGGGCAATTTATTGAATTAAGGAAAGAGTTCTCGAACTCGGCTTCACTCTTTCGTTTGTTCTTTACGAATTGATTCGTTTATATTGGTCTAAAATCATTTGTTGATTCATGTTTTCAATTCTGGTTTTTAGCGAGCTTACACTTTCTGCGCTTGATCTGTAGATCTGGAAAGTCTTCGATTTCGTTTATGTTTTCATGTCTGGTGATGGATTCCAGATTCCAGAAGTTTTTCTTTTGTGAGTTTATGTTATGTTTCTCCTAATTTCATGTTTTTCATCCCAAATCCATGTGTCATGGTTGTTGCAGCTAAGATTCAATGCTATTCCTCGTTACTTTGTTGGAACCAACGAGATTTTGAGTTGGATCAATGACTGTCTTAATCTCAATCTCTCTCATATGGAAGAGGTCATTGTTATTGTTATATATGTTGATTCGATTGTTTGTATATGGATGTGTTTCCATGAGAGATTTTTTCATTGGTTGCATTATCAAGGAATTGGTTTTGAGAAATTTAATGTTTATCTGGTGCAAATTGTAATTCTAAATTGGAGGAATAAGCTTTCGAACTTGACTTCGGTTCTATTTGTTCTTATAATTTGATTGGTGTGTCTGTGTAACTCAAATTTTTGATGATACATTTAAGATCTATACAACTAGTATATTAAGGAATTGAGCTTATGTCTGGGAAATATCTGAACATAGTTTTTACCTTTGGTTATGTTTAATTGTTAAGGTGTTTTCAGTGTGTTAAGATGCAATTACATTTGACTCTCTTGCTCTCTGTGTATTTGATGATCAATTAGGAACAAGCGTTGTTTCCTCCTATTTCCGATTCAAGGTTCTGAGAGAAAGGGCCTTGTTAGTGTTGAAGTCAAGAAGAAGAAAGGTCAGGTTTTTGCTTTCTCTACTTTCTCTGTACATTAAAAGAGCATTCTTTTTAGATGATCACATTATTATCATTATGATTGTTAGTTAGTTGTTCTAAGATATTTTCCAATGTTACTTTAAAATTAGGCTTGTACACATTTTTTTAGGTGCTTAATAAGACTTCAGAACAATGCCACTTCAGTTTGTTAGTCATCGAGTATAAATAGAAAAGGCGTATGATGTTTGGGGTGTTGACTATTTTGCTGAGGTTTGAGATTCTCTATAACAAAACCTAGGATTCTATATTGGCTTCGGTTGGTTATTTTGTTCTTCATTTGCTTTGACTCTGTTTCTGTGAGAGATATCGTAGTCTAAACCTATCAGTGGTCCCATTCCCATCTCTATATCACGGTCTAAACCTATCATATATTTTTATTTGTTGTAGTCTTTTACAGTTTTACGTAGGGTTATACTGTTTTCATATAAAATTTGTAATTTTTTGGATTTTTCAACGTTATAAAAAATTTCATGGATATGTGTACAATCGAGATTATTCTAATAATTTTGGTTTGTTAATAATTATGAAATATTATAAAAATGTATAAACCGAAACAAAAATAGTAAATGAAAGAAAATATTCAATGGGTTTAATACGAAAATTATCTAAGAGATACTATACGAAAACTATCTAAGAGATGCTATGTTTAACTTTCACTTGGGTTCTTCAATTAATAGCGGGTAGAGTTTAGTTTCATAAAATTGCTCTCACTAGTTTATATACAAAGTTTTATAAGATACCTTATAAAACTGTATAAAACCAAAGGAAAATACTAAATTAAATCAAATATTTAACATGCAAGAGATTAATACGAAACCTATCTTTAGCTTAAGAGAAATTAAGTTCAAATTTTCATTGGATTCCGTTAGCTAAGAGAGAGTAGGGTTTTGAATTTAATAATAAGTTTATTAGTTTGTTTATAAAGGTTTATAAGGGTTTATAAGGTCAACTTATTTGTTTATTAAAGTTTATAAGATACCTTATAAAACTTTATAAAACAAAACAAAAATAATAAAACAAAAAAATTCTCAACATTCATTGGTTTATACTAAAACTATATTTATAATATGAGAATTAAGTTTGAATTTCATTTGGGTTCCCTCTGTTAAGAAAGAGTAGGGTTAAGTATTAATAAGTAAGTCGACTAGTGTGTTTATTAATGTTTATAAGATACTTTATAAAACTTTATAAAACCAAACAAATATAAAAAAAAAAAAAAACATTCTCAACATTATAATTGCTTTTTTTTCTTTTTGTCAATGAACATTATAATTTTTTAATACAAAAAATATTTATAGTTTAAGAGAAATTAAGTTTGAATTTCTTTTGGGTTCCCTTCTTAAGAAAATGGTAGCGTTTAGTTTCAATAAATAAGTTGACTAATTTGTTTATTAAGTTTTATAAGATACTTTATAAAAGTGTATAAAACCAAATAAAAATATTTAAACAAAAAAAGTTCTCAACATTCATTGGTTTATACTAAAACTATATTTAGTTTATGAGAATTTAAGTTTAAATTTTGTTTGAGTTCCCTCTATTAAGAGAGAGTAGAGTTTAGTTTTAATAAGTAAGTCGAATAGTGTGTTTATTAAGGTTTATAAGATACCTTATAAAACTCTATAAATCCAAACAAAAATATTTAAACAAAGAAAATTCTAAACATTAAGTGGTTTAATTCGTGTACGGGAAATTAAGTTTAAATTTTGTTTGGGTTCCCTTTATTAAGAGGAGGGTATGGTTTAATTTTAATAAATGTGTCAATTAGTTGTTTATTAAAGTTTATACGATACTTTATAAAATTGTACAAACTCAAACGAAAATACTTAAACAAAGAAAATTCTAACTTGGAATACTTGTGGGAAAAACCTTATAAAATCGTATAAAACCAAACAAAAATATTAATATGAAAGAAAATGTTCAACATTTTGGGGTTTAATATAAAATTATCTTTAGTTCAAGAGATATTAAGTTAATTCACAGTTCCTTCAATTAAAAGAAAGTAGGGTTTAGTTTTATGAAATTCTTCACACCTAATTTGTTTATAAAGTTTAATAAGAAACTTTATAAAACTGTGTAAAACTATTAAATAAAAGAAAATGTCAAACATTCAGGGGTTTAATACGAATTATCTTTTGTTTAAGCGAAATTATGTTTAAATTGAACATTGGTTCCCTCAATTAAAAGGGGTAGAGTTTAGTTTTATGAAAATTTTCTCATAGATTTGTTTATAAAGTTTTATAAAAAACTTATAAAAACTTATAAAATCGTATAAAATCAAACAAAAATACTAAATAAAAATATATATTCAATGTTTAAATGTTTAATATGAAAACTATCTTTAGTCCAAGAGAAATTAAATTTATATTTCACTTGGGTTTTCTCAATTAAAACGGGTAGAGTTTAGTTTTGTGAAATTCTTTTTACTGTTTTGTTTATTAAGCTTTATAAAAATCATTATAAAACTTTATAAAATTAAACAAAGAATGAAAGAAAGAAGATACTTATCATTTAGTAGTTTAATACAAAAGTTATCTTAATATAAAAGAAATTAAATTTAAATTTCATTTAGGTTCTCTCAAGTAAAAGTAAGATAATGTAGGGTTTAGTTTTATGAAATACTTAAGACGTTTGTTTATAAAGTTTTATAAGAAAAATTATAAAACTAAATAAAAACTACAAACCAAAGAAGATTTATAAGATTTTCTAATGATACTTATAAAAATAGTTATATGTGGTGTTATAAATTTGTTCATAAAATCATACAAAATTTATAAAATTAATATACTAAATGTAATGAGCCTTCTTTTTAACACGCTGTTCTCCACAATGTGTTAAGAATCCACTGTCTTTTTTGAAATCAAGTTGTTGCCATTTGATGTTGCTTGCCCTCTCCTTAGCCAACTTAAACACTGATATGTAATAGCTGCTTTTGCTATTATATGAATATCGTTGTTGTTATACTGCTGTATCTGCTCCACAACATTATTAGCTTGGTGTTGGAACCCCCAAAAAGACAGTGGATGACACTTACATTCAATAATAAAGCCACGCCAATTAACAAAGTGATGACACTTACATTCAATAATAAAGCCACGACAATTAACAAAGTGATGACACTTACATTATTTTCGACTATGAATGATCATCACTGCTTTCATTTCTGCAACAAAGTTTCAATTCTAGATAAATCTAAGTTATCCCATATTAGGAGATTGGTTCAATTGTATGGTTCAAATATATTTTTGGTTTAACCGGTTTATTATGATTCCACTAAACCGAGTCTCTACTTTACCTTTCTTCTTCTTCTTTATAAGAAGCACGATGATGTAATTCACTTTTAACAGTTCAGATCAAATCAATAATATTTTCTCTTTCAATCGATCTTTCTCATTTAACATGGTATCAGAGCTGCTGAATCTAAATTCAGCAATTTTCGATCCTTTTCAGTTCGTTTAATCGAATTTTTTTCTTTGATTTTGCTTAATTCTCTTCCGGATTTCTTTTTGCCGGACTCAAAATTCAACTCGATCTCTGGTTAATTCGCCGGAATCTTCATCTTTTCTTCCCTATGTTCAGGCTATTCCGCCGTGTCCTCCTTTTCTTTAAATGGTTACAGTTAACTTCGAAAAGATTAGCAAGAGACTCTTCTTCTTCGGCAAGACACTCGACTGGTTCTACAAAATACAAGACTTCTAAACAACAACAAGGTCAAACATCTACGAATCTTGTTGGTTGTTACAAATTCTCCCTTCGATGAAACTAACATCGATCTCCACCAAGGAAGACATGAGGTTTAACAACAATTTTTGACCGGTTATTCCGCCGGATTTATCGCCTGGTTATTCTGCCGGCGACTCTATTCTTCTTTTTTGGTCATTCCGTCAAGCTCATATCATCGAAATAGTTACAGTTCGCAAAAGTCAGAGACTCTTACGTGGTTCTTCGTCAAGCAAGAAAACACATCGATCAGATGAAAGATTGATGGTTAATGTTTTTTTCTTTTCTGGACAAATCAGAATCATTTTAGAATCATTTTCTCTGACTAGTCATCCTTATCTTTTCAATTTCTTCTCGGGAGTTCTTCAGCTTATGGTTTGTTCTGGCCATTCTGTGGGATATCTTCTTTGTTTCTTTTGGTCAGTCAGCCAAAATCGTAGTAAATTTTGGTTAATCCGTCAAAAGATCCAATCGATAAGATGGTAGTTCTTCGCAAGAACAGAAAACAGTCCATCCACCCATTCGGCAAAATCCACCACATCTGAGCCGTCATCTACTCAAATCAGAGATAATCTGACAAATCAATCTATTTTCTTCCAAATACGAATCAAGATCGCCGATTTCTCATCATTATAGGCAAGATGGCTCTGCTTTCAATATCATTGCCATCTTGAGGGAGGGTATTAGGAGATTGGTTCAATTGTATCGTTCAAATCTATTTTTAGTTTAACCGGTTTATTATGATTCTACCAAACCGAGTCTCTACTTTACCTTTCTTCTTTCTTCTTTATAAGAAGCACGATGATGTAATTCACTTTTAACAGTTCAGATCAAATCAATAATATTTTCTCTTTCAATCAATCGATCTTTCTCATTTAACATCCCAAAACTGAACTAATTCTAGGGTTACATCATGAGTCAAATCCAATTTAGGGTAAACTACTTCGGTGATGAGAGGATTCGCATTCCGACATGTCAAAACCCCTCATTCCTTCTTCATATCTCACACTTCTCCATATCTTTGATCTGAGAATCGAAAAAACTTCAAAAAAAATTATGAACTCATCAATTCAATAGTACACATACCTTAGCACTCAGATTGTCTGCGAAATCAAAGTAGAAACGAGCCAAAATAGCTGTTAGACAGAGAAGATAAATATTTTAGGTTTTTTCACTGTGACTGATAAAATAAGAAAGGCAATCTCATCATTTTCGGGTAGTTAGAGGGTAATGTTGAAAAAGGTCATCAAGCAGAGGGGTATTATTAAAAATGTCTAATGGTTGAGGGTATTTTTGAAATTATTTCTAAATGTAAAGTCTAGGTTTACCTATTGAGTAATGGGTACTTGTTGGGTACATATTATGTTATATCAATTTTTTGAAACTCTGTTTTTGTCCATAGTTTTTTTCCCACAAAAAAAAATGTTTATCTCAAAATCTTTCCGTCAATTTTTTTCCATCTCAAAATTTTTCCTACAAATTCTTTTCATATCAAAAATTTTCTGCCAAATTTTTTTCCACCTCCAAATTTTTTCATCTCAAATTTTCCGTCAAATTTATCGGGTATTCAGATGTTTTGCGATTATTCAGGTACTTTTTGGGTTTTCAAATATTTGGGTAATTTTTGGGTATTTTTTAGGTATTTAGATATACGAGTGTTTTTCGAGAATTCATGTATTTTTTAGATATTCAAGTGTTTTTCAAGTATTCGGGTATTCAACTATTTTTTAGATATTACGATCATCATATATTTTTTAGGTATTTAAGTATCTTAAATTCGGATACCCACAAGTACCATATATAATTTGGGTACCCATGGGTAATCCAAAAAAATTATGGGTTACCCAAAACCTCTTGAGTTTTTTTCTGGGCTTTTTATACACGAGCTTAAATTAGGTTTGGGTCGGGCTGGTTTTTTTACCCACTACAACATCCAATACATATTCGTCTTTGTAAACTCGACTCATAAGAGATGCATAAAATATTTAAATTTTTTCGTGTATGGAATGTTATGATTATTTAGTTTATTTTATCAAATATACAATATAATATAACTTGATATCAAATCATTAATATTAGTTTGATTGGCTTTCAAAGATTTGATTCCATTGAATTTTTTGGATAGTCCATGATTTAAATGGATAATAAATGTATATTGCTTATTTTGCAATTAATCAGAATTTTTTTTTTGTTCTTCCAATATAAAAATTGCAATCACATTTGATGTAAATTCTTATAAATTTTAAGTTACTTTTACAAATTGCATCCTCTTATAATTGTTTAGATAATTGTAATAATATATTAAGTAATTATACTGTTAATACTTGGAGTCAATTGGTGGAGAATATATAAAATTATAATTATTTTTCTATTAACAGCTTCCTTTTGTCAACATTTGCTTTGTTTCCTGTACAAATAATCTTTTTTTTTTAAACAATTTCATCAATATTAAAGACACTTAAAAGGGAGAATTATTAAACTTAGAAAAACCTTTATGGTTTAAAACATACACTCTCGAACAAGGGTATAAGAAGTTTGAGTCAACTATGAGAGGGAATGGATATAAGAAAATTACTTGTGATGATTGTGTGTTTTGTGCATGTGTTTGGTGAAGATGATTTTATAGCTATGTTGATGATATGTTGATTGTAGTAGGAACTTCAGCACAATTTAAGAGCTAAAGAGGCATTTTAGCAAGTCCTTTGCATATAAAAACTGTTCAAGATAAAGGTAAGAGGTTGATTCACTTGTCTCACGAGAAGTGTATTGAGAAGGTGCTTCAAAAGTTTCAAATGGACAAATCTAAAAATGTTAGCACTCCTCTTGCTTCTCACTTTAGATTAAAAAGTCAATAATGTCTGTGTACATATTTAGAGAAGGAATATATGACATGTGTTCCATATGCTTATGTAGTTGATAGCTTAATATATGTCATGGTTAGTAAAATACCAAATATAGTTCATGATGTTGGTACAATTAGTCGTTTTCCTTCAAATCTTGAAAAATAACACTAGAATGTTGTCAAGTGGATTTTGAGATATCTTCAGGGATTTATGTTTTGAAGAATATATTTGGAGGTGATAAGTCATTGTTTGATGCTGATATAACTAATTATACCAATTACAATAATTCTACTTTGAGGTATTTGGTGATTTTGCAAAGGGAACTATGTCAATGCAATTAGTGTTATAGAAGTATGTTGCACTTTCTATCACTGAAGTTGAGTTTAGAGCTGCATGAAAACTTATAAAGAGTTGTTGTGGATAAAGTGCTATCTCAAGAAGCTTGATTTCAAACAAGATAAGTATGTGTTGCTTTGTAGTAATTAAAGTGCAATTCATCTTGGGAAGAATCCTATATTTCATTTGTCTTCAAAGCGAATAATAATGTAGTTGATATCAGTGTCGGCCCGATATAATTTGATGCCTAAAACAATTTAAAAAATTGATGACCTAAATTTTTAATCAATTGATGAAATTTTTGGTTATTCTATAACATATATAAGAGTTTGTCGTTGAAGAGTACTAAAACATTAAAATAAAAACGAAAGAACTCAATTTTTAGTTGCTTCGTTCACGATAATGCCACATATGATTAAGTAGTTGCTTCTTTAGAATGTAGTATTTGTTCTCTCGATCCATAGTTTTAGAAGAAGGATAGTAATTAATTTTCTATTGCAAGAAAGCTAATTAGTCAAAAGGTACTTTTGATTTTGTTTTGCCAGAAATCAGGAGTGACTTACTTTATTCTACATGATTTCGACATCGACAGGGTATGCACTTTAAAGTTGTTTCTTAAAATTAATTTTTAAAGTATAAAAGTTGGATCTTTTGGAGATTATATATGAACTTGCAGATTTATAGGTTTGTTTAGATATTGAGAAATATCTGATCATGTATAAGCCTAAACATTAGTTTATTGAATCCAAATATATACCTTCATGTTTGTCTAAAAATATTATATAAAACTAATGTTTTTAGACCCAAAAAAAAAACCATTGTTTTAGTCAGTTTGTAATAAATTGAATTAGTGTTTAATGTAATAATCTTTTGGTCTCAATAAAGCATATAGTAAACGACCAAAAACTAACTAAATTTTTTCATCGGACCGTTTCATATATGAATTCGATGGCCTGAGGTATTTCTACGTAAAGTACCAAAAAATTCAAAAACTAGACACTAACTTACAAAATAATATTAAAACTTATATTGACAGTCAACATTAATCCACCGGTTAAATAGCTGTTTAACAACTGTTTAGTGCATACGTGACAGTTGATTTGGAGGAAAATGGTCATTTTCAAACCAAACATTTTCCGTAGTGCCGATTTCAACACGAACTATAGTGCAGTGTGTAATCTTACACGAACTGTCTAAAATTTTAAATAAACGATATGAACTTCAACCTGTGGGCCAAAATCAACATTGACCGTTAATGATGTTAGTCAACAGTTAAATATCCGTTTAATGATATGTATATGACCATTTTTAAACTGAACTTCTCGATTAGTGCCGATTTCAAAAAAATATATATATATAACATTATATAAATATATTATCAAAAAATTTTGGTTAAATATGTCAGCTCAGCATCGATTAAGCTAAATCTTCAATTTGATTAATTTGTGGGTGGATTAACGTTGACTAACGAGGTTAACGGTCAATGTAGGTTTCAACATTATTTTGTAAGTTTGTGTCTTTTTTTTTTGAATTTTTAGGTACTTCACATAGAAATATCTCAAACCATCGAATTCATGTATGAAACGGCCTGATGAAAAAAGTTTAGTTAATTTTAGGTGTTTTCAATAGAAATTAACTCAAACAAAAGTTTCATGTGTTGCATGGGTTCAAATCTAGTATATTAAAAGTAAAATATATATAAGTTCACTTCTATTTTTTCTTACCGAAAACTTCGTTTTATAGCATGAAATTTTAATAAGTTCCCGGTTATTTTGTTCATTTCTCCTTTTGATCTTTATATAATCAAGAGAAATGCTTTTATAGCTCAACATTATAAGACTATTAACATATTAAATATAACTGCTCCCAATTTGTTTTTATCAACAATTAGACTAATATAAGTTCCGATTTTCTATCAAATCCCTGACAGTATCACGTGAGTCAAACACGGCTCTTTAGAGTCGAACTCTGGTAAAGAGACCATAGCTAATAATCAACCACTTGATCAAAAATATGTCCCTATTTAACTGCTCCCAATTATATGGATTAAAACATACTGTATGTAGTTGATATCTTTCAAGCCGACACATCGATTTTTTGGAAGATTGTAGAGCTGACATCAACTAGAACTCTTAATTCAAATAACTAATCAAAATAAAACATTAATACACATCAACTTAAAATCTAAAAAAACTTCACATCATCATTGGTTGTAAAAGTTAATATTTGGTTTTTTTTTCTTTCATCATCTATACTAATAAAACTTCTTATTCGTGGCCTCTTCGGTCATCCACATCGGCATTTTTAAAACTCATACAATGCTGCCACATCAGCATATATTTTTAATAAAACAAAAATTAATATATTAAAAAATCCAAAACAATTGAATACCAAAAGACTTAATCAATTCATTATGTGAAGTTACCACTCTATTATTTCGAGAGGAGATGTAAAGTGTCATAAAACATCAATAAAAAAAGATGATGGCATAGTCACAGGTTGACAAAGAAAAAAGAAGCTTCAATGTTAGGGAGTTACAAAATGAAATTAATTTAATTGCATCAAGAATTCCACAAAAAAAGGATACACTCAGTTCCCATTGTCGATGTGAGTTTTTTTACCTGAAGTTCAACAAATTAAGTTTCGTTTTTGTGTTCAATAGTTTCTGACTGCGCTTGATTTTTGATTGATTAGTCAAAGAAGTCGAAGAAAGGAGCTATATATTGCTGAAACAAATGAATGAGAAAGCTTTAAGGACTTTTCGTTGAATTGTAAATACTCTTCGTACCATTAACCTTATGTTAGCTTCGTATCGATTTATTAATTGACTTTTGAGTAAACACTGTGATTTCACCCACTCTATTAGGATGTGATCTAATTCAAATTTTAGTTTTGGTAAATGCTTTTGATTCTTATTAATTGTAGCCAGTTTTTATATTTCCACAAAAATACCTCAAATCACAATGACATTCTGAGTAAAAAAGTTTGTTCTTTTTCAGTTATTGGATTGTAATAGACTGTTTGGTCTTTTCGTCCGATGTGGTGTTGTTGTTTATTCATGGACAAAAATAATTCAGTTCTTCCA
>WJSH01008621.1:0-11767 GCA_009757365.2 Lepidium campestre | reverse complement strand
CATCATGTTGATCATTTAAACAATTTCCCATTTGTATTTACAGAAGAAACTACAGTCCAAGTGTCTGATTACTTTGCTTCCCACGGAGGAATTGAGATCAATGTCTTTACTTCAAGCAAATAAAGCTCAACTTTTTGTTTGTATTTTTAAAGATTATTGGTTCTCAGGTTGGTCAAAGACAAATGATTATGTTTCAGTATTCTATTTTCGGTGATCTACATTTTTCTAAGGTTTTTGAAAACATAACTTCTTATACAGGTGTTGGGAGAGTCCTAAAAAGCGTTAAGTGATCCATGGCAATGTCAGGCCTATGACACATGAGAAGTCATGATCAACGTTAGTGTCAAATCTTTTTATTTTTCAATGGGTGATTTATTGTTTGTATTATACCGGAAATGAACTTAAGATGTACATGAATTCCAATAAGAAATTGATGATTGATTCTCTATGGAAGCTCAATGTTTATGATATCCAAAGCATGATCTCCTGTGTTTGTGAGCTGGTTGAAATTTTTATTTTTTGTGTTTTTTGTTATTCAAGTGCAAGAAGAATATGAACAGTTTGGTTCTCTCTCTTGCTCCAAAATTCATCAAGCTCATACTTTAATATTCCCACAATACAAACCACAGCTAGAGGTCAACGCAGTGGAAGCCATAGTGAATTACTGTCACGAGCTACCAAGCAAAAGCTTGAAACTCACGCACTAAACTCAACCTTAAGTGGTTGCACTTCGTTCAACGACTATGCTCGCGTATTTGACAAGGTTTTACTGGAATCTCAAAAATTTTATTAATCCTTGTGGTTGTGGAAACTGTATCTGACAAATCATTGCAAGTGCTTTTTAAACGTTTAACGTTGTATTATCATCAGGCTTTTTTTTTTGTATGAGTAATAATAAATTTCTTCATATGTTGCAATGGTGTAGTCACGAGTCGGTTTGACTTTCTCACTTTAAATTGGTTTTACTCATTCCAATAAAGAAAATCAATAGTCAAATACTTATTATTCAAAAGATGCCGTTTATATTTCTATTTTGGATATATAATCTTTATTATGTTAAAGTAAAGAATTCAATTACTCTTCATATAACTATTTTATAATCTAACAAAATTTTATATAAAAACTTACCTCTTTAGCCCAAAATTTTTTTTTACCTCTTACGTAAGAAAAATTAAGAATAATAATTAAAATAAAATTATATAAAATATATGTAGTATTTAATATCCGGACGCAACTGGAAATAACACTAACTAATTACTTAAATGTTTGTATAGAGTGACAATAAAAGATTAATGAAGTGACCGTAAATGTCTAATATATGTAAGGCAACATATATTTTTGATATTGTAACTACAACTTAGATAAAAATAAAAATTAAAACCTTTCTTTTATATATCTAAACTTCCAAATACACAAAAAGCAAAAAAAATATACAACAATATTTTTTTGAAAACACAATGTATATATATGTCCAAGCTGCACCTCCAAGGGACATTTGTTTCGACCAAGAGAATCTGATGTTGCACTTATACCAACCCGGAGGTGGAGGATGCCACTTGATATCATTAACTGTACCATGATAATTCTGTGCAAAGCGTAAAGGCCTTGGAATGATGCAGAGAGCTATAGAAACGCATCATCTGCAACTTTAACATTAGCCTTTTGAGCATTGTAGAAGAATCCTTTGAATAGGAATGAGTTCCTATTTTTCCAGATTTGCCATAAAATCCAAAGTATGTTTTTCCTAATCTCCCATGGGATGGATATTCACATTCTTGAGGCAAGAAAGGACATAATGGAAATTTTCAAATAGGGAATTGTCATAAAATCCATTCATGGGGTTAGGGATTCCAGGTACTGCCCACATTTGTCTTGCAAATAATACATGGTTTGATGATTCTGTTTTCCAACCACATAACTGACATGATTCTTCTGATTTATGCTTCTTCTCATTAAATTTTCAGCCACTGGAAGAGCACCACTGATTGCTCGCCAGAGAAAGTTCTTGAATTTTGGCGAAGTCTTAGAAAACCAGATTTGAGCTTTCAATGAGTTAATAGACAGTAGAGCTGAAGCTTCATCAATTGAGTTTTGGTTTGCAAGTTTGTGAGCAAACCAATAACCTGTCTTGACTGAGTACTCTCCATTTTTCTAATGCTGCCAAGACCAAAAGTCCTCAAGAAAGATAGCTGGTTTTGATTTTTTGATGCAGTCAATGTCTCTCTGGAAGAAAATCTCCTTCAACTTATCTTTATTCCAGTCATGCTTATTGAAGTCAATGAGAGCATTTACCGTTAGGTTTAGATCAAAGAGAGGTTCCTTTCTCCATGGTATTTTCATGATCCCATCTGAAATCCATTGATCTAGCCAAACATTTATAGAGCTTCCATTCCCAGCCATGATGTTAGAGCTTTTTGAATCAGATCACGACCAAATAAGATGCTTGACCAGCCATATGAAGGACGAGTACCTCTTTTTGCTCGGAGGAATTCAGGTGACTTGAAGTATCTACACTTTAGAAGTCTAGAAAGCAAACAGTCAGGGTCTTGTAAGAAAAAGTTAATATTTGGTTATAAGGTTGGTTTTCGGTTTCAGTTTTACAAGTTTCACGTTTCATTTAATTTTAAATGGCAAAAAAATCAATCAAACTATAACCTTACCAAAACGATCAAAACAAACACTCAATTATCAAGTCTCTAAATTAAACAATGTATTTAATGTTGACTATTTAAAAAATCTTGAAGTTTAAGTTGATCGAGCCGATTTACCCCGAACTTTTTGAAGGGGAATATCCCATAAAAATCTTTAAAGTGACAGCCACTTATACTTAAACCTTAAACATTTTTACACCCATAATAAACCTTCAAACTGATTAATTTGGTGATTTAAACTCTAAAAATAACATTTTTGTGTTTAAAAAATAATTATTTTTAAAAACAATTTTAAAAATTTCAGAAAATCTTTAAAAATTGAAAAAATCTTTTAAAATTACAAACAAAAAAATGAAAAAAAAATCCATGAATTCTAAAAATACTTCCTAAAATATTAAACTTAAAATTAATCACTAAAATATTTTAAAACTTTTAAAATTTTCAATAATCAAAATAATTTCAAAAATTCAAATATAAATCAACAAATAATTAAAATATTCTTCAATAACAAAAATTAAAAATTAATATTAAAAGAATTTACTTTTTCCAAAAAGACAAAAAAAAAAACCTCATATAGTTTCAAACATTTGAAAAATTCCAAAACAAATGTATTTGGTTATTAAAAAACGTTTGTTACATGTAGTTTTTGATATTTGATTATGAATATTTTGATACATGTGTTTTTTTCTTTTGAAAAAGTAAATTCTTTTAATAATAAATTTTAATTGTTGTTATTCAAGATTTTTTGAAATTTTAGTGGATTTTTATTTGAATTTTTGAAATTATTTTGATTTTTAAAATTTTTAAGTTTTTAAAATACATAATAGTGATTATTTTTGAGTTTAATATTTTAGGAATTATTTTTAAAATTTATGAATTTTTTTCAATTTTTTATAAGATTTTTAAAAAATTGTTTTCAAATAAAATTATTTTTAATAGAATTTTTGTGGGATAGCACACAAAAAATACTATTTTAGGGGTTTAAATTACTAAAATAGCCACGTTTGAGAGATTTATTATGGGAGTAAAAATTGTTAAAGTTTAATGTAGAAGTGCTGCCACTTTGAAGGTTTTTATGAGATATTTTCCTTTTTAAAGTGAATATAATTAAGCCCCAATTCGGACAAACCCTAAATCCCAAAATTGAAAACAAATTCTTCCCCATTAGAAAATTTTTTAGATTTCAATTTTTTAACCTCAAACTCAATAACCTCATAAATAAAAAAAATTATTGAAATGTTGAGAATGCATGATGGAAAAAACTGAAGAAATGTTGGATATATTATTTTTTTGGTTGTTTGTGATTCGAGTACCGTAGATTTAAGGTGTGTTAATGGCAGAAAAATGAGTTTAGAGAAGCACATCAATTGAAAATCTACAAATCAATTTTTTCACAAAAACCACTCACTTCTCTTAACATCTAATCAAGAATTGATCAAACTAATCAAACCATGATATTACAATCTGGAGAGATTTCAATTATCTGGACTTGAAATAGATTTTGTTTTGAGCTTTTAGAAAAACTATCGTTTTTGTTCCATTTTCTTACGAGCATTGGGTTTTCAACATATAAAGAGTTATGGAAGACAAAGTTAAATTTATCTTGGAGGAACATAGTTAAATGGAGATGATGAAGTTGTGCCATGGATAAGGAGATTTCGCAATGGTAGGGTTTTTGCTGAAGAAGATGGAACAGAGATTTGAGGCAAAACTATTTTCAGCCTTTTTCCTTTGATATATATCTTTAATCAAAACGCAGAATTGTAGTTAATAGAGACAAATTAACAGAACTAAACACAGTCAGTCGATTCTGTTTAGTGATTTAATGGTGGGGTAAATTTAGTTTGATCAACGCAAAGTTAAATGAATAGTCAACCTTAATTCATAGTTTAATTTAGGTATGTGAGAGTGAGTTGATTGTTTGTTTTACCCATTTTGGTAAGGTAATTGTTTGAATGCTTTTTTCCCAATTTAAAAATATGTTTTCTACTTGATCAAATTATAATACGGTTTAATTTGGTTTGAGGCTTCAAGCTTTTAGATTCTAGGAAATAAATTTTATTCGAGATTAAACTATGGCCTTGACTGGTAACTAGTTTTTAAAGAGCTTTTAGTTTTAGTTTTTTTTAAAACTCTCATTTTAACCATTCAAGTTTTTAGTTTTTTGATATCCTAAAATGGTGGAAAAACTAGTTTTTAGAAAGTAACATTACTTTTCTTAAAAACTAAAAACCAGATTTTAGAGTTTTTAAAACCAAAATTTATTAGCAAAATCAAAAACTAAAAACTAAAACTAAAAACCAAAATCCAAAAACTAGAAACCAAAAACATCTCCCCATTCATGGCCTATATCTTGGTTTGATGTTTGACAAAAAGATTAAACTATCTTCATGCATCATCATATTTTCCGAAATCAAAGAGTTACATATGAACTTTTGCATTTGCTTGTTTGGTTTGGGGTTTCGATTTAAGTTCTAGAGGTTTCAAATGTTTTAGATTTCTACGTCTTATACAAGACCAAATTATAATTTTGTTTGGATTTTTAGGTTGTAGAAAAAAATTCAGATTAAATTATAATTTTATTTTAATTTTTTTGGCAAACAAAATTTTATTAAAAATAAAAAAAAATATATATTGAATTTTGATAAAGATTTTATATTTTTGATAATTGTTATTTTTCTGGTAATTTTGGTTAAACATTTTATGGTTTAGATAGTTTAGTTTTAACTTTTCCAATTGTTTAGGTTTAAAATCAAACTAGGACTATAACAGCTATAGCGAGGAATTTAAATTTATTTTGAAAAAACGAATATTATTTTAATTTTTGATCAATAATGCTTTGTACCTATTTAGTTATATATTTGAAAATATGAATAAAAATATAATATGATGAGCAAATATAGGACGTTGATGATTTTGGTCCTTTATGTATTTGAATATATTATATTCTCGATTATAGAAAATTGTTGATATTTAAATTTAATAATCAGAATTTAAAACTTATATTTAGGATCCAAACTATAAGTTAATTTTAGTTTATGATTTTCTTGAAATTTATACCATATAAACATTTATTGTGAATGTAAATAGCAAGTTTATTATTGGGCATAAAACCCAAAACCCGAATCAAAATCGACTCTAATTAGAGGAACCGAACCCGAAAAAATACCCAAATGAGTCATAAATCTATGTACTCGAAAAACCAAACTCATTCTTGAACCAGAACAAAAACAAGAACTGAATGGGTACCAATATATTTTTATTAAAATTTTAGCTTTTTAGAGTTTTCTATTAAATTTTTTTAATTTTGAATTTTTTAAATTTTAAATTTTTATATAAAAATTCCAGAACTCAAACTCAATTTATACCGAACCGAACCCTATGCGAAAAATAAAAATACTCGAATAAGTCTTAAATTAAAAGAATCTAAAAACAAAATTAGGAGCATCGAACCCGAAAAAATACCAGAATAAGTCCTAAATTTATGTACTCAAAAAAAATGAATCCAAATCCTTAACTGAAACATAATCAATAACCGAATTTATACCCGATATGATTTTAATAAATTTTAGCTTTTTTAGAAGTTTTTTTAATTAAATCTTTAATAATTTTGAACTTTTATATATAAATTTATAATAAAGCTAACTTTGAACCTATTTTTAAGAGTATTTATGAATCATAAGTTAATTTTATCGTATAGTAAATAACACGTCAAATAGAGAATCTAAAATGTAAATGGACTTTCGTTTAATATATAAAATATTAGACAAACTTATTTACTAAAAGTAAAATATATGTATAGATTGATATTTATTATAACTTAATTTTTTCCAACTTAACTTCCTTTTTATTATAAATTCGTTTTATATCTTAAATTTTTAATAAGTTCCGAATTAATTTGTTCATTTCATTTCTACATTTATTCGTTGTAAAATCAACAAAATGGTTCTATAAATTTAAAAAATAATTTTATTATTTTAAAATACAAAATATGAAAAAGGTTTGCCTCCACTTAAGGAAGAATGAACATTATTTTGTCTCTTTAACTTTTCTCTAATTTTTCATTAATAGAAAAAAGAACAATTCTAAAACAAATAGCAATAATTGAGATGTCTACAGTTTTGCACGACATCTTTTTATGGACCCATCTTTTAAATCAGCAAGAATTTTCATACTTTGCTCTCTGCTTTTTTGGAGACATTGTTGAAACCATTTTGTCTTCTAATATCTTATCTTCTCTTCTCTACGAATTATATTCTCTCATTTTCTAACAGCTCCACAAATTAATTTCCATTGTGGAATCTCTTTCTCTGAGTATATACAACGATGGGTGGTTGCTTCTCTGTCTCGTTATCATGTGATCAAGTTGTGAATCAATTCTCTCAAAGTTTATGTGATAATAATAGTTACATTCACAACATTGAGAAGAATCTCACAGCCTTGGAGACAACCATGGAAGAGCTGAAGGCAAGGCGAAATGATCTATCAAGAAGGGTGGAGAGAGAGGAGAATAGAGGTCTACGAAGACTTGACCAAATCCAGGTATGGCTTTCCAGAGTTGAGACCATCGAAAGTCAAGTCAGTGGTTTGCTTAGTATTAAAACAAATGAGCTTCAAAGATTGTGTCTTTGTGGGTTTTGTTCTAAGAGTATAAAGTTAAGTTATCGTTATGGGAAACATGTTTCCATGAAGTTGGAAGAGGTTGAGAATCTCAAATCTAAAGGGTGTTTTGACGTGGTTGCTGAGCAAGTCCAAGCATTTGAAGTGGTAGAAAAGCCTATTCAACCGAAAATCGTGGGTCAGGAAACAGTGCTTGAAACAGCATGGTACAGTCTCATTGAAGGTGGAGTGGGTATGTTGGGTCTGTACGGTATGGGGGGAGTTGGTAAAACTACACTTCTAGAGCAAATCAATAATAAATTTAAAGGCAATGGTTTTATTGTGATTTGGGTTGTGGTATCTAAGGATTTACAAATCCAAAATATTCAAGGAGGAGTTGCAAAGAAACTAGGCCTTAATGGTGAGGATTGGAACTGGAAAGAAGAAGACCAAAAGGTATGTGAGATACACAACTTTCTAAGGAAAAGGAAGTTTGTGTTGTTGCTAGATGACATATGGGCTAAAGTTAATCTAACAAAGATCAGAATCCCTTTTCCAAATAGCGAAAACGGAAGTAAAGTAGTTTTCACAACTGTTCTCAAGAAGTGTGTGGGCGCATGGGAGTTGATGTTCAAATGGAAGTCCAATATTTGGTAGCTGAAGATGCATTGGATTTGTTCCAAAAAAAGTTGGGGAGGTCACGTTAGAAAGTCATCCAAACATACGAGAGCTTGCAAAGGTAGTTGCTAAAAAATGTCGTGGTCTACCACTAGCACTTAATGTCATTGGTGAAGCCATGTCATACAAACAGAATATTCAAGAATGGTATCACGCTATTGATGTTCTGAAGTCAAATGCAGCTGAGTTTTCTGAAGTAGAGGATGAAATTCTTCCGATTTTGAAATATAGTTACGATAATCTAAAGAGTGAGCAAGTAAAATCATGTTTACTATATTGTGCTTTATTTCCAGAAGATCAAAGGATTTCTAAAGATGAATTGATAGAGAAGTTGATATGTGAAGAAATTATAGACGATAGTAAAAGTATGCATAGAGCCCAAAACAAGGGTTCTGAGAACATCTGGAACCTTGTTCGTTCATCTTTGTTGATGGAAGGGGAAACGGAAGATAAAGTGTACATGCATGATGTTGTTAGAGAAATGGCCTTTTGGATGGCATCTGATTTTGGAAAGCAAAAAGATAACTTTGTTGTGCATGCTGGTGCTGGTTTATGCGAAATGCAAAAGCTTAAGAATTGGAATGTTGTTAAGAGGATGTCATTGATGGCTAATAAAATCGATCATATCTCTGGCAGTTTGGAATGTCTTCACCTCACAACTTTGTTTTTGCAGAGAAACGAGAAAAAATTGGTTAATATCTCCGGTGAATTCTTCAAGTCCATGTCGAGGCTAGTTGTTTTAGATCTTTCATTTAATGATATATCTGAATTGCCAGATGAAATATCGGAGTTGGTTTCTTTGAAATATCTCAACATGTCATCGACAGCTCTACAATGTCTACCTCTCTGTTTACAAGAGTTAAAAAATCTAATATTCTTGGATTTGACATCTACGCATCAACTTTCGAGTATCGTTGGGATTTCTGCTCTACTGAATTTGAAAGTATTGAAATTACTAGGCGCCGGAGTTGCATACAGTTCCAAGATAAATGAGGAGTTGAAAGTCTTGGAACATTTAGAAATTCTAACCATAAGTATCAATTCAGGTTTGGATGAATTTTTAAGCTTTCACAAGTTGATGTGGTGTACGCAAGCTCTACTAATCAGGGGTTGTCAATTAGAAGCATCAGACATATGGCGTTTAGCTAGTATGGAGAAAGTTCGTGGACTCCGTTTAGAGAAATGTACAATTTCTAAGATAAATATGGATACTGCAAGCATCACAAGAGAAACGAGTTCTCCTCTGCAAAATCCTAAATATACATTCTTCGTACGTCTCTCTAAGATTTCTCTGTTTTTCTGCAAATGCCCAAAAGAATTGACATGCTGATGTTGGCTCCAAATCTTACATGGTTTTTTGTTCATGGGGGAATTCAAGTGGAAGAAATAATAAACAAAGAGAAAGCTTGTGAAAGTGAAGTATCAAGTATTGTTCCTTTTCAAAATCTAGAACATCTTTCGTTGAGAAATCTGCCAGAGCTGAAGAATATCTATTGGAAACCTCTACCCTTTTCATGTCTAAAGAAACTCTATGTAGATAAATGTCCAAAGCTGAAAAAGCTTCCACTCAATTCTAAAAGCAGCTCAAGTGGTGAAAAAGGACTCATCATAGAATATTACCAGAGAGAATGGTTTGATGGAGTTGAATGGGAGGATGAAGATACCAAAGCCCGTTTTTTACCTTCATCATCCCGTTTATATGAATGAAACAGATGGGTCTCGTTTGCATGTTTTAGACTTGATTGGATTGTATTGTATTAAGCTACCTACTGAGTTTGAGTTCTGTTGGTTTTTTCTTTAATCCTTTCTCCTATCTCTGCATTTAAATTTCACTAAAACCTAATTATCAATCTTTCTTCATCTACGCTCTTTTTCAGTGGCTTAATAAACTTCAGCAAACCACAATTCTAAGCAATGTATTCAGAAGTATTTTGGTTTTATGCGTAAAAATACACAATGTATTGATAGATATAATTAAGGATTATTACTGAGAACTATATTTGATTTGTTTTTGCTACACATTATAACCATTTTAGTTTGTTTTTCTAATTTTTTCCTAAATTTTGTGTTCATATTCTCTCATTTCATTATTACGGCTTAAGAGAGATGCTTCTCTAAAAAAAGTACTAGATTTTAGCTAGTGCTAAGCATGATATAATTTTTTTTTTAAATCATTTTTTAGTTTAAAATTATAAGGTGATTTATATAATAATTATATCAAATATATTTTCTTTTTCAACTTAACTGCATTTCATTAAATCATTGATGCCATATCAAATATTTATAAAAATATAAAAACTGTACAAATGTAATTATCAAAGGTAAATTGAGCCGTAATTATCAAGTGATATGTATTTATCACATGATCTGTAATTATTATATGACATGTAATTATCGAATAACTTATCATATCAAATAACTCATATGACATGTAATATTAAAAATCTGTATTTTTACTAAATAACTAGTAATATCAAATTACATATAAATATTGAATTTCAAATGATATGTACATATTTTTAAAATATCAAACGTAAGTATATGGATATCAATGTTTATATGGTAACTATTTTGTATACATATTACTATTATCATATTTTAAATAACTTTTTAGCTCACATCAAAATTTAATTTCGGATATGCGTTTGCTTAGAGTTAGAATTTATAATTTTGCTCATAAAGTAATAGTGTATACTGGACAAACATAAATAAAATATGTGTTCGAAAACATATATTTTGTTTATGAAATACGCATATTTTTTTTACACGTATTTTTCTAAAATTTTTGTCGTAAAACTATTTTTATTTACTACAGATATAAAAATTTATATTGAAAATATGAACGTAATTATTAAATAAAAATTATATTTATGTACATATTATTATTAGTATTATCTTTTTTTCTAACATTTTTCTTCTCATAAAAACTTATTTTGTAACTCATGCTCCATTAAAGCTTATATATGTTCAAAAACTAAAAATATATTTCATAAATTAATATTATAAATCTTATATGTATACGTAATATATATATATATATATTTATATATATGCACGGAAAGTTTTACATATTATATGTTCATTTTCATATTTTGTCTACATATTACTTTCATCTATTTTAAATTTTAAATTTATTTACTAAGATTTTTTATTAATTTTAATTATAAAAATGGTATTAAATTTTATACTTTAATTTTAGCCTAATTAAGTGACCCAAGTTTTATGTGTTAATTGAGGCCCAAATTTTGTTTTGTTTTGTGATTTTACATATTTGCAATTAATGAATTTTTTTGTTTTTTCTTTGAGCTAATGGCATTTGAAGTAATAATTTACAATTTCAATGTTTATTTGCCAAAAATTCTTCCCATTTAATAGTATAGATTAGGGCTGCGATTCCGAACCGAACCGAAATTTTGGAATCGGTTCGGTTCGGAAATTTTGGGTTTCGGTTCGATTACGGAATGGTGGTTTAGGTGAATCGGAACTGATTTTAATTACCAATCGGTTATCGGTTAATTAGGTTCGGTTATCGGTTAACCGATATCGAACCGAACTATAGAAAACAAATTGGTTTGACTCATTTCATTTTAACCTAACTCGATAAAAAAAAAAATTTGTGCGGCGAAGCTTCTTCCGATTCCATCACGCTGCTTCCGATCGCTTCTCAGGCGAGTCTCCGGCGTCGATAAGACGAGTCTTCAACGTCTCAGCTTGCTCAAGGTAATTTCTTCACTCTTTCAATCGATTTAATCGGTTGACATTGATTCTAGAAGCGATTAGGGTTTCGATTTTCTTGAGTCAATTGATGATTTAGTTTATGATTATATGTTTGATTCGTG
>WJSH01008618.1:13113-24919 GCA_009757365.2 Lepidium campestre | reverse complement strand
TTATATATATTTGTGTCGTAAGAAGTTCTCAAAACGGTTTAGTAGTGTAGTTGATGTTATGCTAAGCAAACGACATTATTATATTTAGTAGACTCAAACCAATTTTACGCATTAAATTCTGTGATTGATCTGTGACTGAGTTATTAAATTCGATATATGTCACATATTAGTAGCAAAAAATGCTACTGGTTTCTGACTGATGGTTAAGAAATTAAATAAGTTTCAGATCAGTAGCTAACTGTGCTACTGATCTGCGACTGACATGTCATTCAGTCCTAGATCGGTAGCACAATGTGCTACTGATCTTTAACTGCTTTTATATATAAATTTGTAATTTAAGGGTTTAGCTTACCGAAAAGTTTCAAATCAAAAATTTACATTGATATATGATGTCTCTATATCATATTATCAAATTTAGGAGTAATATTTATGATTTTTCAAATTATATAATATATACATTGAAGTATCTAAACATACTTGTTAACATATATGTCTTCTGCTATCAAGTTCCTTTCAATACGTGAAATATAATGTTTTTATTTTTATAAATAATTTGAAAGTATTTATGTACGATAAACTTTTGATATGTTATTGATTTCGAGAGATATAGTGTTGTTGTTCATTTTCCGAGGAAAAAAAACCCAAACATAGTTTAGTAGGTTATATATCTTTGTGTTCGTAAGAAGTTCTCAAAAGAGTTTAGTAGCGTAGTTGATGTTATGCTAAGAAAATTACATTACCATATTTAGTAGACTCAAACCAATATTACGCATTAAATTCTGTGATTGATCTGTGACTGAGTTATTAAAATTGATATCAGTCGCAGATTAAAAGCAAAAAGTGCTACTGATTTATGACTGATGGTTAAAAATTGAAATCAGTTGCAGATCAGTAGCACTTTTTGCTACTGATCTAGGACTAAATGGATTATCAGTCTCAGATTAGTAGCAAAAAGTGCTACTGATCTGCATCTGATTTCAATTTT
Organism: Lepidium campestre; assembly: GCA_009757365.2. Taxonomy (NCBI): domain Eukaryota; kingdom Viridiplantae; phylum Streptophyta; class Magnoliopsida; order Brassicales; family Brassicaceae; genus Lepidium; species Lepidium campestre. The sequence goes on along the minus strand of WJSH01008618.1, from coordinate 23,934 downwards.
TAACCAGTAGTCGCAAATCAATAACACTTTTTGCAACTAATCTGGTAAATATGGTAATATCGTTTGCTTAGCATAACATCAACTACGCTACTAAACTCTTTTGAGAACTTTTCACGAACACAAATATATATAAACTACTAAAATATGTTTGAGTTTTTTTCCTCGCAAAATGAACAAAAACACTATATCTCTCGAAATCAATAACATATCAAAAGTTTATTGTACATAAATACTTTAAAATTATTTATAAAAACAAAAACATTATATTTTACATATTGAAAGGAAATTGAGACCAGAAGACATATATGTTAACAAGTATGTTTAGATACTTCAATGTATGTATGATATAATTTGAATAATCGTATATATTCCTCTTATATATGATATAATTTGAAAAAACGTATATATTACTCCTAAATTTTATAATATGATACAGATACATCATTTATCAATTTAAATCCTATATCATTTTAACAAATATCAGATGAATATATACGATTATTCAAATTATATCATACATACATTGAAGTATCTAAACATACCTGTTAACATATATGTCTTCTGGTCTCAATTTCCTTTCAATATGTGAAATATAATGTTTTTTTTTCATAAATAATTTTAAAGTATTTATGTACAATAAACTTTTGATATGTTATTGATTTCGAGAGATGTAGTGTCTTTGTTCATTTTCCAAGGAAAAAAACCCAAACATATTTTAGTAGTTTATATATATTTGTGCTCGTAAAAAGTTCTCAAAAGAGTTTAGTAGCGTAGTTGATGTTATGCTAAGCAAACGATATTACCATATTTACCAGGTTAGTTGCAAAAAGTGTTATTGATTTGCGACTAATGGTTAAAAATTGAAATCAAATGCAGATTAGTAGCACTTTTTGCTACTAATATGAGACTGATAATCCATTTAGTCCTAGATCAGTAGCAAAATATGCTACTGATCTGCAACTGCTTTTATATAAAAATTTGTAAGTTAAGGTTTTAGCTTACCAAAAAGTTTCAAATCATAAATTTACATTGATAAATGATGTATCTATATCATATTATAAAATTTAGGAGTAATATATATTTTTTTTCAAATTATATCATATATCATTGAAGTATCTGAACATACTTGTTAACATACAGTGTTTTTAAATTCAATATTTTCTGAGGATGTGAGAGATGTCTTCTCGGGGCAAGGAAGGAGGAAGGTGCACTTCTCCTTGTTCGGGTTGAGGTAAGAGTACATCCAAGGTTCACCTTGGCAAATGCTGAATCCGCAAGCGTAGGAGTTTCATCTTCGTCCTCCAAGAATGGAGCTAATCCCATATAGAGCAAACACAACTCACTCGGCTTAATGGTCCCGATCTCGTTCCTTGCAAAAAGTGTGTTAGCAAGGAACTTTGCAGCAACTCGAAGAGCCGGGTTCTGAATCAAATGCATCTTGGGGGAATTAGTTGTGGTCCCGATGGCAATCATACTCCAAAATTCATCCACACTCACAATGTCCGGGAACCGAACTCGCTCACCATAATGAAACCCATATATCTCATAAATGTCTTTGATGGAAACTCGATGAGCCTCCCCATGTATTTTGAAGTGCAAGTATCCTTCATACAGAGTTGGTTTCCTCGGTCTATCAAAGATAAATTCCACCGTGGCAAGGAAATCTCGGGTCAGCCCCGAAAAGACATAGTGTTGGAGCGTGACAAACTTCTCTAATCCCATGTTCTTGATCAAAGCATAAACATCATCCCTAATCCCCATCTTGTCAAGAGTAGCATCACGAAGGAAATGAGTTGGAAGATGGTTGATTGTTCTTTGAGCTTCATAGTCATCTATCTTCTTTTTGGTGAAAACAACATTCTCATGCCCGGATGAGTCGGGTTCCTCTTTTTCAACCAGCTGCTTCCTCTTTGAACCTGCAGCTTCAATCTCAGGTCTCTTCCCCTTGCTCTTTGATGTCACGGCCAACTCCTTCTCTTTCTCTTTCCCTTTGGATGCCATTGAAGCCCGGGTTGGTGCCGTCTCTTTTCCTTTCGAAGTTGTGGTGGTTCTAGGTGGTTGTTTCCTTGTTTTTGGTGGCATTGTTCCTATAAAGCATCAAGAAAGATGTAAGCTCCAAAGAATTTTGCTAGAGATTGTCAAACATTGCCAAATCAATTAAGCATTAGATTCAATATCAACTCTAGGCAACATCTAAAACAATCTCAAAACATTAAGCACACACCACAAGAACAATTACATCATCAACTTTAAACCAATTCTTAAGGCTAGGAAAAGTCAATAAAAGTCAACAAAATTGATCAACATTCTTAGTCAATCCTAAAGTCAACATAAAGTCAACAATTCCATTAGCACAAATGTGATCAATTGGAGCAATTCATTGATATTTAGCTTTGAAATACAACAAATCCTGCCTAAGATTACCAAAAGGAAGAGATTGAGACACAAATCAACCAAAACCCCCAAAATTTATTTTCAAATTCGTCACTATTCACCTGAAGAACACAAGAACTTCAAATTTCAACTTAAGCTCATGAATCTTGTTCAAACAACCTCTAATTATGTTACCTAACCAATATCTAACTCAACCAAAGTCATTCAACCTAACACTAACCTCTAATTCTCAAGAAATCTAACATTCAAAAGTTTCCAAATTTGAGGTTGAATGGAGATTGAGATGTAGAGGTTGAGATTGAAAGAAGGAAACTTGTCCCGGATACGTGAGCTTCTTTGGCAAAGACTGCTTGATGATGGCGCTGCACTCATAACTGACCATAACCATACCCTCTTCTATCTTCTTCTTGTTAGTAACTATATCCTTGAAAAACCTAGAGTAAGTAGGATTGTTCTTGAGCACATCCATCAAAGGCATTGTAACTTGCACACCATCCATGAGTTCTAAGAACTTCTCTCTTTGTTTAGCCAACAATTGTTTCTTGAATCGAACCAAAAAAGGTAACTTAGGCTCATAAGGTGGTGGAATGTACTTCTTTGAAGTTTCGGCCTCATCATCTTTTCATTTCACCGTTACTTGAGAGCTCTTTACCTCTTTGCTTACATCAACCTGAACTTCCTCCAAGTCCACAACATCATCATCATCGATTACCTCCTTCTCTTTAGAAGCCTCATCACCTCGTGATGAGAGCTCTTTCCCGATCCTAAGAGTATTTGCTTTACAATACTCCTTCGGGTTAGCTTCCGGCTTTCTGGGAAGTTTACCAGCTGGCCTATGACTTGTAGAGGCCACTTGAGCAATCTGGTTATCAAGAGTCTTCATATGAGAGCAGATATCGTCGATCTTGGCTTGAAGATCGTTGTTACTTGCATCCAACTTACGATCGATCGTGCTCAACCTCTCATTAAACCCTTTCTATCCATCTATGACCTGCTGTATCATAGCCTTCACATCTGAATCCGCTCCCCCTTGATTTGATGGCCCAGCTTGGCCCATTGACAGTTGTTCCGTGGTGCTCCCAAAGGTTGAATGTTGTGTCCCGAAAATTGCAAATTCTGTGGGTTCTGAAACTGAAATCCCCCTTGATTACCTTGGCTTCGCCATTGAGGATTTTGGACTGGAGGAGGATTACCATAAGGTCTTGGCTGAAAAGAACTCGCTTGAGGTGGCTTTGGCGGGTAATATTGGTCTTGGGGATTTGCTACATTGTTGCTTCTATAGGACAAATTGTTGTTCCTATAGTCGAGGTTGTATTGACGGTTTTGGTAGCCTCCTTGATAGTTGTTTTGGTTGCCCACATAATTGACCTCTTCTTGAGCTCCTTCACTACCATCATAAACTGCATCATTATACCCTTGTTGATCCCCATCAACCTCTCCTACATAGTTCACCGCCTTTTGATTAACAAAAAACACCTTGCTTAGCTTGTCAATCTTCTCATTAAGCTCCTTCAACCTTTCATGATCCTAATCTGAATCTCTCATATTTCGATCATAGTCCCCTCCATAACAAGCATCACTTTGAGCCAAATTCTCAAACAGCTGCTCCCCTTGAACTGCCGTGAGATTAGCAAAACAACCATATCTTGCTGTGTCTAGAGCTCTCCGGTATTGCTCAAGAATTCCTCTATGAAAAATCTCCAAAAGATTCTCCTTAGGAACTCCATGATGAGGACAACTTCTTATGTACTCCTTAAGCCTTTCCCAAGCTTCATAGAGGCTTTCATTTCGCCTTTGCTTGAAGGTAGTAATATTATTCCTTATCTTGGCTGTCTTTTGCTTGGAGTAGAACTTGTTGATGAACTCCTTCTTGCAATCTTCCCAAGTAGATACCAACTTAGAGGGAACATTCCTCTCTCATTGAGCTGCCTTGTTCCCAGGAGAAAAGGGAAACACGATCATTTGCATCCTCCGGTACTCCATTCATCTTAACCGTTTTACACAAACGCTCAAATTGATCAAGATGATCCAACGGATCCTCCAATGGCAGTCCATTGTACTGTTGGTTCTGCGCCATGTTGATGAGGCTTGATTTAACCTCGAAGTTATTGGCTGCAATCAAGAGAATAGGAATTCCGGTCTACATAGCCCTGAGATTAGGCTCATCAAACACCCCAATGGGCCTAGGAGCTGGCTGTCCAAAACCCGGAGGGTGCTGCTGAACTCCAACGCCATTTACCCTTCCTTGTTGAGGTACTTCATCTCTTACCCCAGCTGGGTCATTGCCTTGGGTTTCCATACCTAGGCGTCTCAAGTGATCCTCACGTTCTTTACGCCGTCTCTCTCTTGTACCTCTTCTATTCGACTTTTTAAATGCGTCAACTTCTGAAACACACTCTAGAAGCTCTCCTCGGCGGCTTCGTAGCTGCATACACCTTCAAAGCAAAATAAAAGGAAAACAAAGCGAGATGTTAGAAACCAAATGAAATAAAATAAAGACTAGTTTTAAGCGAAATCTTAAAACTAATGGCTAATTGCTTAGATTCCTGGCAACAACGCCAATTTGATGTTACATTTTTAAACACTCAAATAAATCAAGAAACGCAAACAATTGTCATTGAAAGCATTTGAGGTTTGATCCTAACTCAAGCTAGAGCAATTAGTTTATGAGATCAAACCACAAACAACTCAACTTAGAACAAGAACTGAAAAATAAAATCAAACCAGAACGAAACAAACAACTACTAACAAAATCAAACTTAACAAAACACAAAGCAAAAACAGAGTAACAAACAAAAACATAGCAAGTAAAAAACGGAGACAAACGATTTAAAGATTTTGGGTTCAATGATAAGGCAATCGACTCCAAGGCAAGATAACTAACCAATGATGCTAAGAGAAACAATTAAGCTCATCCTAGGACATGAATCACTCAAATGGGTCAACCCACTTCCATGACATTGACCTTTAATTCAATCAATCCATTAGTTAAACTTCCATTTGCTAATTCATAAACCAAACAGTATTAAGATCAAGTTCACTCAGGCCACTAATCACCCTAACTGATGGTTTGGGAAGAAAAGCTCATAAAAGGGTCTATAGGGAATTTCATCAAACATCTTGCGGGCGGAAAAACTCCTAGTGTCTAGATTTCAAATGATCAGATTGAAACTAGCATTAAACTCACCCTAAATGAAGAAATCTAACAGCCTAATCATCAAAGATCAATCGTCAAACCCTAGAGTCTACCTAATCATCAAACCCATAAGGAAAGTACTCACACATAGCTAAAGAACACAAAGCAAAAGAAAAGAAAACAAAGATAAACATAATAAGAAAGATAAGAGAAATGATAAGAGATTCTTCAATAGATTGAAAGGATGGATCCAAGATGAATCATCCAAAGGAGTCTCCAATATCTTCTCTCTAAACTCTCTCTAAAAGTGGATGCTAAAGATAATGATAAAAGATAAGATAAGATATTAGTTTTAATTCATTAAAGGTAAATTCGGGTTGACCCAAGACAAATTGGATCAAACCCAACTTTTTAAGAAACTAGGCCGCGGTGTCGAGCTCTCCAAGTCGACCACAGGGTTGACTTCGTCTGCTTGTGTAAGTTGTTCGTCATGGCCGCGGCGTCGGGTTGGTTCAATCGACCATGAGGTCGACGGCCTGGTCGCGTCGAGAGAAATCTGCCTCGGGCGAGAAAACATATATGCGGGTGAGAAGAAATGTGCCCATGGCAAGAAAACACTACCCGCGGTCGAGAGAATGTGTCATCGAGCTTGACCAGTCGGGCTGAGGTCGACCATGAATACTGCCGAGAGAAAGAGCCGTGGGCGATAGAAATTGTGCCCCGGGTCGAGAGATTGTGTTCGGGTGTCGTCGGGTCGAGGGAGCTGTCGTCGGGTGTGAAGAGTCATGCATGAGGTCGAAGATCTGTCTCACCCGGGTTGATGCACGTGGGCGAGATTTCGTGTCCGTGGGTGCCACACCGACTGTCTGCGGGCGATCGCTATCGAGCTTCTGGCGTCAACCTTGGGGTCGACGGCCACGGCCTCAAATGGGTTTATTCCTTCTTTTTCTTCCATTCTTTGATCCAAATGTACTCCTTGATTGTGAGTTCCATTCCCAAGCCTTCAAAGTCCAAAGTAACTCCAAAATCACTTGAAAAGACCGAAAATATGGGACTCGATCTATCTATGACTCTAAAATACAAAATGAATGTGAATGCATGAGTCCTAAGTGATGAAAATTAACTAAAATATGCATGAAAAACTGATAAATAATGAGGTATATCAAAACTCTTCCCCGGGAAGTTGCGTTCAAGATGGTCGAGACCTTTTGAGGTTAAGGAAGTTCGCCCATATGGTGTAGTGGTTCTCACTAACCACACGGGAGAAGAGTTCACGGTTAATGAACAGCGGATCAAGACCTATTTGGCTGACTCCTCAATGGAAAAGATCGTTAAGGTTCAGCTCACCGATCCTCCTCAAGCTTGAAGTGGACATAACGTCACGCTAGCGACGTAAAACAAGCGCTCTTGGGAGGCATTCCCAATGTATCTTTTGTATAGTTTTCACTAAGTTTCTTTTTAGATTTGAATTTTTGTTATGCAGAGAATTGCCTTAGGAAGAAGGAAGCAAGCCGAGACAAGTGAAGTGGATGGAGACGTAAAACGGACGAGATGGGCTGGACCAAGCCAATCTCCGGCCGGATGAAAGGAGAGACCGGCCGGTCGCTCGCTACAACACACCGACCAGCCGGTCATCGTTGCCCGTGTCTGAACAAATGAACACGACCGATCGATCCATTTTTAAGACCGGTCGGTCCCAAGCAAGGCCAAGGTAAGTTTCTCGATTTCTCTCTCCTTTGACCGGTAAAAATCAGATTTTTAAACTAAAAATTGGTCCCATAAACCAAAGCATCTTGATTTTTGTCCCCATTAAGCCAACAATTTTGTTGTTTCCTCCCAAGCTAACAAAAGACTTTTCCAAGAACACTTGCAAACTCTCTCATTTTCAAGAAATATCAAAAGAGTTTGCCATTGTTTTTACTAATTGTGTCGATTTTAAAGCTACACTTCCTCTAGATTCATCTCTCTTCATTCACCAAAGCAAAGGTATGATTTCTTCAAAGCTCTATTTCTATGGAAGTTTCAAGTTTCTATTTTCTTGAATTTCTTTAAAGCTTGTTTAAGAGAATTTTTGTGGTTGAAATAGCTTGCTCTAAACTACATTGTGCTTGGGTACTCCATTAGAGCTATAAATTTTCAAGCTTTATGGTGAAATTTGGAAATATTTGGATGTTAGGTTGAAGATGATGAATAGTGACGAATTTGAAAAATTTTTGGGGAAATTTGTATTTCTTGCTTGATTAAGACTCATTTTGATATGCTTAAACCACTTCCATACTTAATAACTTCGATCCATTATATCCTCTCAAGTTTCTGGAATGAATTCGAAAATTTTCAATGTGAGCAAATTTTAAAACTGATGGAAATACGAGTTGTAGTTTGTTGAGTGAATGAAAGATATTGTGCTTCTTGGTGAAAGACTTGTTGCTCCTAATGCTAAATTCGCTCATCAATTCTTTCCCTTTGATATTATGTACCATGAATAACTTTCCAAATTTCAAGTGTATGTACAAATGGACGTAATCGATACAAGGAAAACCAAGAAAGGAATTTCCATGATCCAATACTCTAGGAAAAGAGCCGACAAACGCCCACTCCATGAAGATGATTCGGCGACTACTCATGCCTTGATTCAAAATGCGGATGTGGTTCTCAAGTGCAAAGGGAAGAAAACTACTTTCACCAAAGAAGAGATAGATGATCTTGCTACCCTTGAAACTATCAAGTTTCAAAACCCCCGGTATTTGGACCGCCCTCTCCTCGGTGAATTGGGTTTGAATGTAGGTGTTTGTGAGGTACTAAAGAACTTGGGAGTACTCAAATTTGCTTGCTTCAGGAAACCACTCTATCTTCGACAAGCCAAGGAGTTCTTTTCTACAATTGAGGTTACTTACTCTAATCCTAGGAAACCTATTGCCGCTGAGTGTATTCTAAGTTTCAAGGTGGATGGCCTTCACTACCAACTCAACATGGAGGAGTTTTGCACTTTTTTCGGATTCAAGAATCAAACCAAGGCAAAGTTCAACGAATATGAAAACGTGGTGGATTTTTGGAACTTGATAGCGGGAGATACATACTGAAAGAGCCTAAAGATGAGCCACATTTGACTTCCGGTACTCCGTTATGTGATGAAATTCTTAGCCAACACATTTTGTGCAAGGAAGGATACAAGTGCTTCAAGGAAGGTTGAGTTGGCTATGCTTTTTAGAGGAGTGAGAAGTGTGTTATGTCATCGTGATGGGACAAGACCTTTGATATGATCATGACTAGTGATGAAGAGGAAGCATCGGAACCCGTGCCTGAACCAGAACTTGAAGGGATAATCACTCGGTCCAAAGCAAGGGAGCTAGCCAAGAAGACTCACGCTATGATCTATGCAGAACCCGAAACTTCAATGGACGTATTCAACATCTTCAGAACCAGCCTAACCGATAAGCCAAGTAACTATGAATGAGTAGCTAGCGTTGGGGTTCTGCACTCTTTTCCTTGGTGGAGATTTTGGTTAAGGTTTTTAACGAGGCAAAACCTAAACGCTACGTCTAAGCTATTCAGGAATAGTTATTTGGTCCAGAAAAACGTTTCGTTGTTTTCTTATTTTATTTTAAACATCATGCTGTTTTTAGCTTAAACTACATGTTGTTTTTGTTTAAGCTCAAACCCTAAAACTTATGCCTCCTATTTAGGAGCAAACCTTTGCTTCTTGTTCCTTTGATGAATGTTTATGAGAAAAGCCATTTGCTTGAGATTGTTCATCCTCTTTGATTTGCAAAGACAAATCCGAAATCTTTACAAGAGATAACTCTTCCAAAGATTTCTTCTATCCTTCACTTCTAGTCACCCTCACGTGCCCGAAAAGACCCACCGCCGCGTCCACTCCCGTCCCGTTTGCAGCGCCGCCGTAATCCACCTCTTTCCCCCGAGAAGTTGTTGTCGTTTCTCTGCTTCTCCACGCAGAGCTGACTCCAGTCCTTCACCTCCGTGGACCATCTACCTCATCTTCCCCTCGCCGCGTCGTTCTTCTCCAACTCGCGACTGAAGCACCATCACGTCGTCGTCCACTCTCCTCATCGTACAGTTCCGCCGAGGCCGCTTCTCTCTTCCCGCAGGGCCTCCGTTCACCATTGTCGTTCTTCTCACCTTGCAGTGCCGCCTTCATCCATCTCTCTCCTTCGTGCAGCGTTGCAGCCGCCGGCATCTCCTCTCTCTCTTCACGCGACGACGGCTTCGTCGCCCTTCGTCATCAAGCAGCCACGCCGTCGATGGCCTACATCGTTCTTCGGTTCTCCCTTCTTCCGTCTTCGACTTATCTCGGTGTTACCGTTGCTCACTTCCCTGTCTAGCCACGCCGTTTCTCCACCTTTGTTCCGAGCTCGAGTCCGTGGGATCCTGGCAAAGTTCAACGAATATGAAAACGTGGTGGATTTTTGGAACTTGATAGCGGGAGATACATACTGAAAGAGCCTAAAGATGAGCCACATTTGACTTTCGGTACTCCGTTATGTGATGAAATTCTTAGCCAACACATTTTGTGCAAGGAAGGATACAAGTGCTTCAAGGAAGGTTGAGTTGGCTATTCTTTTTAGAGGAGTGAGAAGTGTGTTATGTCATCGTGATGGGACAAGACCTAGCTATAACATTGGATCTGATGTCAACTTAGGATGTGTGTTTGCCAACGAACTCCTTAACGTCTGGGATTGCGTGGGGAAGAACACAAGAACTCTGAACTCTACATGCTTCATGGGCGGCTTAGTGATGTTTGCTTTTTCCAACAATCAAATAAATCAACAAGCACGAACAACTATGACATTGAAGTACTTGAGGTTCGAATCCACATAGAATCTAGAATCAACACATTAGACTGCAAGAATTCAAACTTGAGCTAGAGCAATAGATAAGAGGTGATTAAACTAACGCTAAACTTAAACAAAGAAACTAACTAACTAAGTAAAATGAGACAATCAAATAGAGGCAATGGGTTTAGGTAAGGCAACTGATCTAAAGGAAAAACAATTAAACTAAGAAACTCAAACACACATTAGCTAGCATCCTAGGGCATGAGGCTCATTCAATCTAGATCAACCCACACTCATGGCCTTGATCCCTATGCAATCAATAGGTTAAGCTAAAGTCTCATTTGCTCTCCTACAGTCACAAGCATTAACAAACAAGCTCACAATGACCACTTGCTTGAGGAAAGCCCATAAAAAGACTCTTTCAGGACTTTCATCGAACACCTCTTATGCGATGTCTTTCCCACCAGAAAGATTACTAGTTGATCAAGCTAAACCTAA
>WJSH01008618.1:2325-13097 GCA_009757365.2 Lepidium campestre | reverse complement strand
TGGAGGAACAATAAATCTAACAACTTAAGCACAAGATTCAACCATCAAATCCCTAGATCTACCAAACCATCAACCCATCAATCCACTACTCAACCATCAAAAGCATGAAACTAAGGAAGAACATGACTGTAAACAAAATCATAAACATATTGATAAACAAAATCCATAAACAAAAGCAAGAACAAAATGAAAGAGAAAGGAAAAGAGAACAAGAAATCTCAACACATGGGAGATGATGATCCAAAGATCATCATCCCCAAGAAGGAGAAATCAATCTTCAATCTCTCTCTAAACTCTCTCTCTTGGTCGCTGCTCTCCAAAGTTGCGAAGAAATTATGTTTCAACCCTTAAATATTAGGAATTTAAGGTTCCAAAATGAGTTGGATCAACCCAAGATATTTGGGTCGGATCCAAGTGAAATAAAAGGGAAAAACATGTGTTGGGAGGTGGACCGGTTGGTCTTAGGTTTGGACCGGTCGGTCTTGGCTTGGAACATCAAAAAATGGTCTGATACCCGAACGGTCTCAACTTTGGTCCGGCCGGGCTCGTCTCTGGTTCGGCCGGTCCTGAGTATAATTATTGAGCTATCTTGTGTCCAAATTTCACTCAATTTCATTTCGTGGAAGGCTTTCAATCGATCATATCAACAGAACCGACTTTCCTTCTTCGTTTGATGCATTTGACTTCATTGTTTTGCTCCACATTCATCTCCAAGTCTCAATTCCTCCAATTTGGCTCCAAATCACCTAGAAGAGACTCAAGGAAAGGAAAAATATGCAACTCTCTATTCTAAGACCCTAAAATGCAAAATGAGTGAAAACCTATACTAAAGTAAATAAACATAAGTCCTAAATGAAGCGAAATGTAATAGAATATGCATGATAATGAAGCTAAATATAGTATATATCAACTCTCCCGGACTTGACCTTTGCTTGTCCTCAAGCAAACAACCGACAATCCCGGAAGAAAGGTTTGAAAGTGGGAACTCAACATGTCAAGACATTAGCAAAGATTAGCATTTAACGACCAATGATAGTGACCACACATAGCTCAAAAACAAGATTCCAAGTGAACTCTAACTTTTCAAGGCTTATATATCTCTATCAAACAACAAGCGTTCACAAGAGTCCACAAGCTATTCAATAAACCATTCTTCACATTCATTAATCTCAAGGATATGCAGTCTCACAAATGGATAGTCAATCAAATACCCACTTGGCTATGTGACAAAAGGCAAGAAAGCAATAAAGGTGTGAGTACAAGAAGGCTATTTGATTTAAGGTGACTATATTCTCATAAAATAGGAATGCTAATCATCATGCAAAATTATACTAAGACAAAAACAATTAATGCATACAATTATTAGCTCCCATTCTACCCAATGATCACGTAAATAGTCTACCCTAAAACCAATCCTTAGCTTTACTGATTCCCAAAACCAACTCCTAAAAGATACTACCCTTTTTGAACTTCAAACCAAAGGAATCCATCAAGGAAATTTTTCAATCAAAGCACATTGCAAACTCTTTCTTAGAACATATGGGAAATACTTTCATACACAAGCTCTAGCTTGTTTACTTTGCTAACCCTCTTTTCTTTTCTTTTCTAGGCCTTATCTTTTATTTCTTAGCCCTTTCTTTGCTTTTTATAGCATCTTTTTCTTATCAAATGATACATACTTAGAGCTAATCATTCTCTTTTTCCCAACTCTTTGGTGCTAATCTTCTTTTCTCCCTTTTTATCGATTTTTCTCCTTTTTCATAACCATTTGGTTCACCTTTATACTCATTCAAAAACCCCTTCTTTTTACTATCAACCCATAACTCTAAACCCTCTTTCTTTTATTCTCCCTTTACTGCTAATCTTCTTTGAGCCCCAAACAACAACAAGTCAACATTCACCTAGTGGTAGTTCCATGATTTCTAATGAGCCACCTAATGAAAGCTAACAATTGTCGTTTTTATACTTGCACTATTTTGCACATGAAAGCATTATCCACAAGAGGCCTCAGTCAAGCAATTCACAATGGGGCATAAAAGAAAGGCAAGGGTTCATGGTGGGAAACAATTCATTAGAGGAACTGCTATTTGGACTAACAAGTGTGGCAAATCAAGGTAAAGATAGTCCAAATATGTATATGGTTACTATGGCTATGCATTGAAAATCCATAAGCAAGAGAATTAGATTCAATTTAGTTCAAATAATATTCGAGAATGGCATCAAGCTAGTAAGCATCATCAATTCGGCAAATTGCAAGACTAAGAATTCAAAGCACGAAATGTACAAGTTGAACAAGGAGATGTCTAAAACCAAATGAGTTCCCAAACAAGGTCATTGGCTAGATCTAAACAAGTTCTTAACAGAATTGCGTCATTATTCCCTATGCAAGTGAAGTGCAAACCTATATGCTTCTAGACAAATCTATATTGTTAATGCAACTACATGCTTGTTTTTGAAAAGATTTTTAAAACTTTTTCATGCAAAATGAAATGCTACATATGTGCAAGCTAGACTCAAAGATAGAAAACAAAAAAAATAAAAGCAACATCAAATACTACCCTCTCCCACTGACTTACTTCTCACCGTCCCGGTCAGAACATAATCCAAGAGAAAGGGCATACAAAAAAGCAAAGCAAATCAAAATAGAAGACTACTCAAACTATTTACAAAAATTGGTGAATTTGGTCCCTTGTCAAACATTGGAGGCTCCTTGATATGAAGTTGGAGCATTGTATTTTTGGTGGTACTAGATAGTTGGTTACGGGTCCTTTACGGCATTGTTCCTACATGGTGCCAAAAGTGACGCAAGTAAAGCTTAAGATAAGAGAGGGAAATCACAAAGCATCAAAGACATTTTCTAAACTTCAATTCACTCTCTAGGTAACCATTAAAACAATGAAGCACAATAATAATTCTCAAGAACTCATGATTCACAAGAATTCAAGATTTTTCTAAGTGTTAAACACTATTAAGCACAAATCATGAAATTTTCAAGTGAATATGTTAAAACCGCACAAGACCATCAACGTTGAGGATCAAATCATTATTAGCATTATCAAAGGAAAGATTAAACCATATCAAACCACAAGGTTTTCAAACATTATGCACAAATTCGTCACTATTCATCAACCTAGCTCTAACTTCTCAAAATTTTCAATTTTCACCATCAATCTTGCAAAATTGTTAACTAATCAAGTTGGCCAACAAAAATCAATCACAAAGAAAGCCAAATCACCAAACAAATCACCCAAATTCAAGCTCAAGAGAAAATACCCAATTTGAGCTTAAGCTTTCATGAATATGGAGTTTGAAGAACACATACCTTGGGTTGTTGATGAAAAGAACTAAGTAGTGGAAGAACTTTGACAAGATTAAAACAAAATTGACAAAGATAAGAGAAGAAAATGATCTATTTCAAAGTGGAGAAGAAAACGTTTTGTAGAGAAAATGATGTGAGTGAGTGTGTAAGGAGTATGATTTTCTTTGAAGCTCATAAGGAAGAAGACAAATTATCTTTTGGTTTAGCTAAACCGGAGTAAACTGGGATTGGAAATCACTTAAATCAAACCAAAAGAGCCGGCCGAACTAACCAGAGCGAACCAGGTACCGATTTTAACTTTTCTGGATTCTTGACTCAATCAGTTGAGTCTTCGAAGTTGAATCAGTCCAAACGGAGTTTGGAGCAGAAAGTTATTGGTTCTGCAAATGGGTGCTTCTAGAAGAGAACTTTGGCAACACATCTCAGTTCGAATGCGATGTGAATCTCAGACCAAATGGAGATTATGCTTGGGTATTTTGTGGTTGCAACAAGCCCAAGAACATAAGGAACATCCATCAGATCATGTCACACCTTCTCAAAGAGGTCAAACCGGTTCCTTTCACTTGTGACTACCGAGCTCGTGAGCTATTCTTGACTCCAGCTCCAACATCAGCACGTCTTGGTACAGCAAGTTTCCATGCTGAGGCTCTGGAAGGAGTGTATGTGAAAGAAGAACCTTCGGATCGTGCCGAGAGCTTGTGGAGATGACCGCCTAAGATTCGAGGACAAAATCTCTCAAAGCGGGAAGGTTCTGGTGCAGCGTGGAGCTGCACATTTGGCACAGAGCTTGTGCAAGCCTTGAATTGCCTTCATGGACTGTTCTCTAAGGCTACTTCACGTGGAGAGTTAATGATTGAGGAGGGCTTATGTTTTTCCCTTTGTAACTATGTTTTAATTTGGCTCAAATGTTTAGGCCTTGTTTTATGTTTTATTAATTGAGTTTGTAAATTTAGACCCATTAGGATTAGAAAGGCTAGATTAATTATTAGGTTTTATCTACTAATTATTTGGCCCACTTGTTTAAGCCCATTAAAAATTAGGGTTTCCTTAGGATCCCTATATAAGTTGTAAACCCTTGTACATTTTGGACAGTTGACGTTCAATGAAAATACAGAAAACGAGAGTTTCCTCTTAGAGAATTTCCTTGGATTTATGGGTCCTTGTTTGAAGATTGATTCAATTCTCTTCAAGGAAGAAGACGGGTCTCTTGGTGGATTCTATTCCCGAGATTGACCGGTGCCCTTCTAGGTTTGATTCGATTCAACTGGCTAGGAATAAAGGTCCTTAGGCTTAATTAAATTCGCCTAGGTTGAGCTTTATCTATCCATCGATTCTTCATCCCTCCTACCATCGCCTCTCTCATCTCTTCATTAGCCGCCATCCAGTTATATCGAGATCTCTTTGAGATCTTCTATCTCTTGTCCGCTTCCGCGCTGGGAATGAGTAAAGCTAAGGATTGGTTTTTGGGTAGACTATTTGCGTGATCATTGGGTAGAATGGGAGCTAATAATTATATGCATCAATTGTTTTTTGTCTTAGTATAGTTTTGTGCGATGATTAGCATTCCTATTTCATGAGAGTATAGTCACCTTATATCAATTAGCCTTCTTGCACACACATCTTTAGTGCTTTCTTGCCTTTTCTCACCTTGTCAAGTAGCATTTGATTGACTATCCATTTGTGAGACTGCATATCCTTGAGAATAATGAATGTGAATAATGGTTGATTGAATAGCTTTTGAACTGTTGTGAACGCTTGTTGTTTGATAGAGATAGATAAGCCTTGAGAAGTTAGAGTTCACTTGAAATCTTGTTTTTGAGCTAGCCATTGAGAGATAAAGTTAGGGTGATTAGTGGTCTTAGTGAACTTGCTTGGTAATGCGTATTGATTGTTTGATTGGTAAATAAGAGTTTAGCTTGATTGAGTAGTCAATAAAGGGCTTCAATGCCATGAGAGTAGCTTGAGCTAGCTTGTGTGTTTCATGCCATAGGATGAGCTTGATTGTTTCTAAGCATCAATAGTTTGTTGTCTTTCCCTTAGACTCATTACCCTGCCTAAATCCCATCGTCTTTAATCGATTGTTTTAGTTTCTTTATTTGCTCTGTTTTTGCTTTAACTCTTTGTTGAGTTTGAGTTTGTTAGTTGTTACTTTGTTTGGTTCTTGTTTTATTTTATTTTCAGTTCTTGTTTCAGTTTCAGTAGTTGTAGTTATAAAACCACAATTGATTGCTCTAGCTTAAGTTTGGATTGAATGTTTCTAATGTGTTAGCTCTAAGTCCTCTGTGGATTCGATACCTCTAAGTGCTACACCGATTGCATATGTTATAGGGGTTAATTGATATGAATTGTGTGTAAAACCTCTAGTATCAATTTAGCGCCGTTTCCAGGGAACTTAAGAAGCTAGCCACAAAACTCCATCTACTTGTGGTTCAAGATATTTTCTAACCATAGTTGATGATTACTCGCAAACGGTCTGGTTATACTTACTTGTTGACAAGTCGGCAGCCACCACTACTTTGCATGATTATGTTGCTTTAGTGGAACGACAATTTGTCACTAAGGTTAAAACAATTTGCAGTGACAATGGCTCTGAATTTGTTAGTCTCACTTCTTGGTTTCGAGAGAATGGAATTCAACATGAAACTTTGTGTGTTGGGACTCCACAACAAAACGGTCGTGTTGAACGTAAACATAGGCATATCTTGAACGTCGCTTGTTCTTTGTGTTTCCAAGCCAACATGCCAATTGAATTTTGGGAATTCTGCGTTCTCACTGCTGGGTATCTCATCAACCGCAAGCCGACTCCACTCTTACATAGTAAAAATCTATTTGAACTTCTCTACAATGCCGCACCTTAATATGATCCTTTGCATATATTTGGGTGTTTATGCTATGTCCATAACCAAAAACATGGAGGTGACAAGTTCAATCCTAGAAGCAACAAAATGTGTTTTTCTAGGACATCCATATGGCAAGAAAGGGTGGCAAGTTTACGACTTGGAAAATGGTACAATTGCGGTTTCTTGTGATGTGATTTTCTTTGAATTTGATTTCCCATATGTTACGGCTCAAAATGTGTCACTCTCCGAATCCATTACGCCTCTCACGCCATCAAATACAAGTCTCGATGACGACTTTGAACCATGGAATCTCTTTTTAAGCTGCATGATTGTGTTACCAATACTACTCACTTAGAGTCTGATCACGATTTTACCATTCTACTTAGTACTCAATTGATGATTATGTGAATTGTTCTAATTTTTCACCTCATCACCAAGCCTTTTTGGCTGTGATTACAGCTGGAGTGATTCTCAAATCTTATCAATAAGCTGTTGAGGATGAACGTTGGCGTGATGCCGTTCGTGGTGAAATCGGAGCATTGGATGAAGTGGCACATGTAATGTTGAAACCTTTGATATACACTATAAATAGCTTCATTATCATGCATATTCTAGTACATTTCACATCATTTAGGACTTATGTTTATCCACTTTAGTATAGGTTTTCCCTCATTTTTGCATTTTAGAGCTTTAAAGTAGAGAGTTGTATATTTTTCCTTTCTTTGAGTCTTTTCTTGGTGATTTGGAGCCAATTTGGAGGAATGGAGACTTGGTCATGAGTGTGGAGCAAAAAAATGAAGTCAAATACATCAAACAAAGAAGGAAAGTTGGTTTTGTTGCTATAATCGATTGAAAGCCTTCCACCAAATGAAATTGAGTAAAATTTGGACACAAGATAGCTACAAGAGTTCATTTGGCTGTGGTTTGAAGGAATTTGGACAAACATTGAGAGAGATACAACGAGTTTACTCATGATAGGTCTGTTGGGGCTTCATGCTCAAGATTGTAAGCCAAAAGGGTCAGCTTGCATTTGGCGTTGGTTTGAAGGCATTTGGACTAGCAGTTTGGAAGATATGGTGATTTTACTCAGAACCGACCGAACCAGAGACGAGACCGGCCGGACCCGAACTAAGACCGGCTGGTCATCGGACCATTTTTTGATGTTCCAAGCCAAGATCGACTGGTTCAGACCCAAGACCGACCAGTCCAGACCCAAGACCGACCAGTCCAGACCCAAGACCGGCCGGTCCACTTCCCAGCACATGTTTTTCCCTTTTATTTCACTTGGATCCGGTCCAATTTGTCTTGGGTCGAGAAACCTTAAAACCCTAATGTTTAAGGGTTTAAACACACTTCTTCTCACCTTTGGAGAGCAGCCACCAAGAGAGAGTTTAGAGAGAGATTGAAGATTGATTTCCCCTTCATGGGGATGATGATCTTTGGATCATCATCTCCCATGTGTTGAGATTTCTTGTTCTCTTTTCTTTTCCCTTTTCATTTTGTTCTTGCTTTTGTTATTGATTTGGTTTATAAATCTTGTTTCAGATTTAGTTAATGCTTTTGCTTATTATCATATTGCCCTTGTTTATATTCATCTTCTTCCTTAGTTTCATGCTTTTGATAGTTGAGTAGTGGATTTATGGGTTGATGGTTTGGTAGATCTAGGGTTTTGATGGTTGAATCTTGTACTTAAGTTGTTCGATTTATTGTTCCTCCACTTAAGATGAGCTTAATGCTAGGTTTAGCTTGATCAACTAGTAATCTTGATGGTGGGAAAGACATCGCCCGAGAGGTGTTCGATGAAAGTCTTGAAAGAGTCTTTTTGTGGGCTTTCCTTCCCTACCCAATGAGAGTTGATGTTAGGGTGGAAAGTGGTCTTTGTGAGGTTGTTTGTTAATGCTTGTGACTATTGGAGAGCAAATGAGAGTTTAGCTTAACCTATTGATTGCATAGGGATCAATGCCATGAGAGTGGGTTTATCTAGATTGAATGAGTCTCATGCCCTAGGATGGTAGCTAATGTGTGCTTGAGTTTCTTGGTTTGATTGCTTTTCCTCTAGATCAATTGTCATACCTAAACCCATTGCCTCTATTTGATTGTCTCATTTTAATTTGTTAGTTAGCTTCTTTGTTTAAGTTTAACTTTAGTTTAATCACCTCTTATCTATTGCTCTAGCTCAAGTTTGAATTCTTGTCGTCCTAATGTGTTGATTCTAGATTATCTGTGGATTCGAACCTCAAGTACTTCAATGTCATAGTTGTTCGTGCTTGTTGTATTTATTTGTGTGTTTGAAAGAAAGCGAACATCAAATTGGTGTCGTTGCCGAGGAGTCTATGAGATTAGCCCTTAGGATTTGATTTGATTTGCGTCTAAAGTTTTTCTTCTATTTTGTTACTGACTTTTTTTCAATTGTTTGTTGTTTTCCAAGGAACAATCACAAGAGAGAAAGCATGACTTCGGATTTTGCCTCTAGGTTGAAGTCCTTTATAGAAGATAAAGAGAGAGGGATAGCTTTGGACCCCATTAGCTATCTTGGTTTTGACAGCTCATCCACTTATCAAGAAGGACTTTCATATGAAGACTTTTCTCAATAAAACCAATGTGAATATGGTGAAAGATGTCAATTTTGAGACATGGAGTATCAACATGAAGAAGCTTGTTCTTCCCCAATCTTTGAAGATGAAGAGATTCAGAACATGCTGAAGTTGCTTTTGGAAGAACAAGAGAAGTTTAACAAGAGTATAAGCGTGTTTGGCTCACATCTTTATGCTTGGGAACAAAGCTCGAAGGATTTGATTACTCATGAGAAGGGGATGGATGAGAGTATGTTGATGGACAGTCATGAATGTTCAACAATCATTCAATGCAGAAGAAGAAGGGCCGCAAAGGATGGATGTTGTTGAAGCTAGATTTGGAAAAAGCATATTGCCGTATCCGATGGGACTTTCTTGAAGATACCTTGTTACCTGCAGGTTTCTTTGAGAAATGGATTAATTGGATTATACAATGTGTTACAGGGCCTTTTGGTGCAGCACAACACTAGTTTGCAGCGGATCTTTGTGAGAGATCTGAATAGATAAATCTAGAAAGCGAATTGAATCAAGCCCTTTAGATCTCTTCCTTAAAGCGGTGGTGAGCCAGCAACGACAACTAGGGTTTCACCAAGAAGATTTCAAAGAGATATATCGAATAAAGATGGAGGCGTGAATGAAGAGATGAGAAGATGGACATGAAGAAAAGAATGATAGTTTTAAGCTCAACCTATAGATCTGATGTAGATCTACATGGAGTCTTCTTACACAAAGAACTAGAGATTCACTTGTGCAAGACTCATATCAATAATTGATTTCAAAAGAGAACAATTAGACTTGGCTTCTAGTCTCGTAGAGATTCTTTCTCTAAATGACGGCTAGGGTTTTAAGAGGTACTCCCTCTTAGGGTTTTCGGGATTCTCTCTCAAAAGAAACTTTTTGATTTTTGTTTTAAGCTCTGATTTTTATTGATGCAAGGGGTTACATATTAATAGACTTATCTAAGAGGACTCTAGAAATCCTAAACCTAATGGGCCATGGCTTGTTAGTTCCCTAATTTAAAACAAGACTTAAAGTGGATCCATATATGGCCCACGAAAATGACAAGAAGGAAAGGCCCTAAGAAACAGACCCAAATGAAAACAGACTCAACAACTGAAACAATAAAATCCCATATTAATGGACCAAACTGGATAAAAGACCTATCAGAGCTAAGGTTGTGGATCATGGCTGTTCTGGTTTCCACACTGCACCAGATTCCTCCCTGTTTGAAAGATTCATCCTCTAATCAAGTAGGGTTCTTCTCCGCAAATCTTGCAATTGGCTGGTGGCTCTTCCTTCGTGTACATGTGCAGGGCTTCAATGCAAGCTCTCGTTGCTTCATTCCAGCCGAAGCTCTTTCCTGCATTGTAGACAACTTGACATTCGCTAGGTAGTCTCCATCCGTCCTCTTCAACTCATATTCCATGTCTGACTGTACAAGCTTGATTTTCACCAACCTCCACAACTTGTTGCTCACAGATAGCAAACCATAAGACTACTCCCAGATGTGTTAGATCAAGGGATTTGTGGTGGACTTGATCACGAACTCGGAAGGAATCACCGTTTGCAACCAGTTTCACCCATTCCAGAAGATAGGGTGTAACTTTCTGCTCCGGTTGACTCTCATGAGGTTCTATGGCTTGCTGAATCCATAAAAGATTCAATAATAATCTCCAAGTTGTCGAACGTACAGATTCGTCCCCAGTTGGACTGTACGGATCCATCTCTAGCCGTGTTGTGCAGTTTGATTCATTGCAGATGGGCCATCCTTTAAAATCCATAACTCTCAGCTCCGAACTTCTTTTGGTCTGACTCAAATTCAAAAATCTCGACAATTGAGTCAAAAATTTATATGAATTTAAATCGTTACCAGATACGTTGTGAGTCGCCTGTGAGGTGTCAAAGAGTACACGTATATCCCGTCTGTCATCGGCTGAACGTTTTTGAAGAGCTTCTTTTGAGTCCAGCTCCTTAGTTCGTGGCTGGTGCGTTTCAGCTACACTCCAACCTATTCCTTCTCGCTCCTTGAGCCTCACTCTA
>WJSH01008613.1:13364-23976 GCA_009757365.2 Lepidium campestre | reverse complement strand
AAATTAGGTGGATTTATCATTTTGAGAGATATATGGGTCACCTAAAGAAGAAAGTTAAAAATAAGGTCAAAGTAGAAGGTTTAATTGTTGAATAGTACATCAACGAAGAAATTTCTAATTTTAGTACTTATTACTTTGAGTCACACATCAAAACCAAAAACAGAACAGAAGATCGACGCTACGATGGGGGTATTGAAGGAGATAGAAACCAATTTGGTGAGATTCCAGCTATTTTTTCTCATTCAGTGAGAGGTAGTAGTACAGAAAAGGAGATATAGTTTCAAGATGAAAACTATCATATTCAACAATTGTATATTTTGATGAAACACAAGGAATATACAATTGTATGTTTTATATACACAAGGAATTACAACCATTTGAGTGGTATGTAAAATCTACAATCTTTTATATTGTAAAGTGAATAATGTAATATTGTGTTGTGATTATTAATGCTTGTGTATGAAGAGAAAATAAATGTAGCTCATCCTAACATAAGTACAAACATTCTAATTTTGTTTAAAGAAAAAGACTATGTCAGCTGATTACAAAAACTTGTGAGAATGTTTTACGAATTTTTTTTTATTTTTCATTACTTTTTTTTATAAAATTTATTACAATTATTTTTTTTGTAAAAATTATGTGCAAGAAACTTGGAATAGGGCTTCATATCCAAAGTGGTTGCAATCTCTCATTCATGGTCCAATAATAAAGATTACTTCTTGGCCGATATACTTTTGTCATGGATACATATTTCACACACATGACCATAGAAAGGATAAAGAGAATTCCAATTATGGAGTTTGTGTGAAAAGTACATCAACTTTTGGGTCAAGTGGAAAATATGATTTCTATGGAATATTAAGAGAGATTTTAGAACTTCATTATTCTGGACCAATTCATCTTAAAGTTGTGGTTTTCGAATGTGATTGGTATGATTCAACCATTGTAAAAGGTATACAAACACCACATGTCGGGGATTATCAATGTTAATATCGCAAGGCGTTATGGAAAATACAATCCTTTCATTTTAGCATCACAAGCAGATCAAATGTGCTATGTCTCATATCCACATTTGACACATAAAAAGGATGGACAATGAAATAGAGTAGTCAAGATACAAAAAAAAAAGAGTATTGCTCAATCAAGTTTTAGATACAATTACAATGCAGTATGATAATGACTATTCAGTTGTTTATGTTGATACATTGCAAGTAGAAACACTAACATGTCTACATGGTCCATCAGAAGAAATTGATGATGTAGAAGAAGACATAGACGTTCAGTCAGAAGATGACTGTGGAAACTCTGATATTGAACGCATTGATGATGACGAATCTTTTGAACTGTTGTGAACGCATAGTAGTTCACTACAAAAAAATATGCGTATAGCATCGGTAATATTATATCATTTAAATAAATAACACTATATAGAGTCACTTATTAACATATGACACATTATTTGTGATTTAACATCATTTATAACAAATAATATTATTATTGTATCTTTTACAACCATACAGGACATCACAGTATAGTATGATGAAAATAGTTGCATCAATTGCTTAAATTGACACTAATTATTTGAGTCACCACTTTATGAGTCATTTTTATAAGTGATGTAAATAGCGATTGTATCAATTAAAAGTGATGCAAACAAATAAAATATATGACACTATACATCTAATTTCTTGTAGTGGTTTATGTTGCATTTCGTAGGGAAATTGCAGGTTTTCTTCATCACTCGCTTATTCTATCATTTTTGGTTTTTGTTGATTTGGGAATTGCTTCAGTTTTATTTTTTTTTTCCCGTTTTTGATTTGTTTTGCAGGTGATTTGTTTAGTTTGTGATACAGAGCAGCCGGTAATCCAGTCTACACCTTGGAATTTGTTATGTTCTTCATCACACTCTTATCATAATTTTTGATGTTTTAGCTTTGCAGCATCTCCTGTGAAATTGAGTTTGCTTCAATGAATCTTTCAGGCAATTCATTCTGATTTTTGTCCGTATCTGTCTTGTTTTAAACTCTGAAAAAATAGTTATATTTGTGATGATTGTGGAATAATTAAAGAGAGGAACAATTTTTTTAGTTCAAGACGTTGTCAACTAGTGATTATAATTCTGAAATGATTGATTCAGTCTCGCCACTACATAAGAAAATAAGGTTATCTAACTAACTAAGTTTTCTTTACTTATAAGGTTATAAGAACCATTTTATTGGTTCTTATAATCTTGAAAGAAGGAGATTTAATTTATGAAAGCTATTATTCAAACAAAATTTTATTGCACTGAGAGATCTTTTTTTTTTTTAAAGCACCTAAGAGAAAACGAAAAGAAGAAAACCATAGCATTTCATTCATGAATCTGTGTTACAGAGAAGAATCTATCTTTCTCTCTCTTATATTTTCGTGAAGAAGAAGATTTACATATAATAAAGAAAGAGTAATTAGATTTAATGCTGGTTACAATTAAGTGGAATAAACCGGCTCTAATAATAATAAATCGGAAAACTAAACCAAGAGATTTAACATTCTTATTGCAACGACTTTTAATTACGTAGATAAATCTTAATTTTCTCTTTAGATAAATCTTTTATATGAATCTTAAATGTATTATTAATTTTTTTTTAAAGTTTGCTTTTTATTTTCTTGTTATACAAATCTAACATACTTAAATAGATTCAATATTTATCCATTAAATATTTTAAAGATATTCGATATTTATCTTTGAAATATTTCACTTATAAAACATTATATATTTTTATTTTCTATTTTTAGTTGGATAAATTCTAAACATAATCTTTATCTAATAAGGATTATATTTCTTAACCAAACGTCAATCCTAATTTTTATATATAAATTTCTCAAGAGCCTTTCACATTCTTAAAAAAATTGACGTAAGACAAAACTCAATTTCTGATTTGTCACTCCTAAGATCAAGTAGAAGCCAATGCCTAAGATCAATTGACTTGTGTAAGGTATGTTTTCGAGTCTTCTCTAATTTTTTTCTGCATGTATTAGGTATGTAGATATGTATTTTTTTCTCTATGTAATCTCAATCTAAATATCAACGCCTTCGTATTCTTCTACACATGTAATCACATTCGTAATTTTAAAATATTTTTAGAATTATTGAACCATGTGAACATCTTCAAAACTATATTATTTACTATAGATTAATTATATTTATTAAATTGATTAAAAAAACTTGTAGGAAAAATGGATAATCAGAATGCAAAAACTCAAAATAAAGAAACTACATCTTATAGATTAACCGAACAGACGAAAGAATAAGTAATTCGACATATGATCGATTTAAACAAAACATATTATGTCGATCCTAGTCAAATTTATCATGATATAGAAATAGAAGAGATGATTTTAACATTCTGGAAAACTTATTGGCCTAATGATTACTTAATTAGATTTGTATTTTTTTATCAACGATTTGTATTTCTTATAGTTTTATCTCATAGTTATTTTTGAATTATTAAATTTTAAGTTGTAATTTAAATATTCTATAAATCATAAACTTTAATTTTTATTTGTTTATAACTATAATAAAAGCAAGAGTATTAATGTCTACTCACGAGGTTATCTTGTTTAAAATAGCATTTAAATTATTTAGAACCGTGTGTGTTTAAAATTAACACATGTGGGGTTATCTAAATAATTCTAACTTTTAAATTTCATTAGTAAGTGCAACCCTAATTTGTTTTAAATATGTAAATTTATGATGTATTATTTCTTTGATTTTGGTTTAACTTATATTGATTTTGTAGATGACTCATGGTCCAATCTTTGGTGGACGCTCATTCGTAAGACAGTCAAATATTCAATTAGTCAGTATTGATTTTGTTGGTTCTCAGTCAACTAGTGTTCAAAGTCATTTATCTCCTAGACTTTCAAATTCACAAATAGAAAATATCAAACCAAGTGAAAAAGTTGAAGAAACTACATCTATTATATATGATATCCAAGTGCTCCATCTGTCTAGAAAAAATGGAGCTAAATGGTATTCTTTTCTTCCACAAACAACATAGCTTTCTGTACCAATTCATATACAAATAACTATTTAATCACATTTATAACATGTTTAAAAATAAAACTGAAGTATCAGCACGTGTTTGAAATATAATAATTATAAGGTGTTTTCAAAGACCATGGTATAGCTGAAAAATAGCATAATTTAATAAAGACACATGGTTTTCAATATTTAAGGTTTTTTTAATCAATATATATGTATAATTCTTTTTTCAAAAGTTAGCTTGATATTTTATTTATGTTTTATTTTAGACAAGGTTTGAGTGAGATGTCTTCATAGATCATATAATAAGAACTAGTTTTGATGAACTTGCTGCGGCAAGACTTAGAAGAATGGTTAGTCTTGCAAAATTCAAAGGAGAAAACCTTGATTGGATTTTATCCGATTATTGGACAACAATGTTAGCTTATTGGAGGCTCACGATCTTATGCCAAATTGAAAGATATTTTGGTAATGTTTGTATCTAAATAATTCTATATAGTTTGTTCTCTATAGTTTATTAAATTATACTTTTTTTTAATAATTATTTTGTAGAAAGAAAAAAATGAAGAGTTTTCTTTTATTGTTGAGTTGAAGAAAACATACCAAAGGTTAGATGGAATGTATGTTGATGAAAACGCACAAATAATTGTGTAACAATATAATAAATATGTACAAGAATACTTGTCACAGATGGGGTCTTTCAATGAAGAGGCTTTGACAGCGGATAGTTTCACCAAAAAAGAGAAGAATGAAATTTATATTAAGTTATCTTTCAGACTTAATTATGCATGATTACAACTTTGAGATTAGTTGAAAGTTTCTTTTTATTATATTTTATTAGGTTTTGAATCTTCTATGCGTTAAACATAATTTGTAATAATCAATCCACATTTTACATTAACGAATGTAATTTACTGGAGAAAATTAGATAAAAAAAATTATTTATGTTCTTAAACGTTTATTTATGATTTTTTTAATCTATTTATGTTTTTTTCTTTAAATTGTTGGAGCAAAAAAAAAAGTCATGTCTTTTTTACATGGATCACTTTAAAATGATCTTTTTATGTCTCAAAATGGTTCATCGGTTTTACCACAACCTATGAAAAAAGTAAGAACATTAACCCACCGAACTGAAGAATTGAAAAATGAATTGAAAAATACTCTAGATGATAATCTACTCCTCTAGAAGCGTCTCAAAGCACTTGGTTTTAGCTTTTTTCAAAATTGTGTCACAATCAACATATTTAGATATTTATAATATTTTTGTTAAGAAATGTATAATATAATGCTAATATCATAAAAATATTAAATTATTCATAAACAAATTAAAAAAATAAGTATCAATAATATGCTATGAAGCATAAATAAATCTAAAAGTATCATGATTAAACAAAAGATAATCCTACTAAATACTATTAATAAATAATTATGACGATTTTGATAGCAAAACATTTGTGACAAAAAGTGATATTTTGCAAGTACTAATTTGTGAAAAAGTTATATTCGTAAGTCACTAGAAGTTACGATTTGAGACGATTATTTTAGTTAGTATTTGGGATGGACATGCTATTGTTTTTAAGTTACTAACATAGACGATTTGAGGCGATTATTTTACTTAGTGTTTGTGATGGACAAGCGACTCTTTTTAAGTCACCAATAGATACGATTTGAGACGATTATTTAAGTAAGTATTTGTAATGGGCAAGTGACTTTTCCTAAGTCACTAATATAAACGATTTGAGACGATTAATTTTGTTAGTATTTGTGACGGAGAAGCGACTGTTTTTAAGTCACCAATAGTGACGATTTGAGACAATTATTTTGTCTTAACAAGAGACGAATTTAAGACATTCACTACAAGAAAACACGGCTTTTGCGAGGGAAGAAACCCTCGCAAAATAGCAAATCACGTTTTGCAATAGACTTGTGAGGGATTTTAATCTCTCGCAAATTGATAGTCGCAAATCAAAATTTCTCGCAAGCGTCTCGCAATGGTTGCGAGAGATATTTTCCTCGCAAATCCCTTGCTAAATGTGTCTCGCAAATCTCTCGCAATGTTTGCGAGCACGGTTTGCGAAGGATTTCCGAGTCCAAGTTTTGCGAGGGGCTTCCGAGAGATCCGTTTGCGAGGGATTTGCGAGTTCTGGTTTTGCGAGGGACTTTCAAGGGACCGCTTTGCGAGGGATTTACGAGTACCAGGTCCATTGTGAGGCCTTTGCGAGGGTTTATTTTATTATTTAATTATTAAAATATTAAATTTATATTAAAATTAAAATAAAATAAATTATAAAATTAAAATAAAATTAAAATTAATTAAAATATTTTACAAAATGTAAAAGTTTTTATTACAAAATAAAAAATAAGAGTCACCGGCATTCACTACGTCTTCGCCCATGTCCTCGCCCATGGCCACTTCCTCGTCCTCGTCTTCCTCATCGGTCTCGACCTCTTGAATTATGATCGCTAATTGTGACTCCATTTGAGCCCTTAAGGAGAATATCTAATCATATTTTGTGAGGTTCTTCGTATGAGTCTTAGGCAATTGGCTCTGATGATCGAACCTTTCCTGAAGACCTGATGTTTCTGGTGAAGGTTGAGATCCAAATACTGCAGAGGAAGTACATTTATCAATCTTCAAGCCGAGTGAATCCGCTTCAAAAATTCTCCCCTTTTTATGGGGAGCGACCTAATAAGAAAATATTACATTTATATGTAAGTATGGTTTAAATTAATAGAAACGTTTATGGAAAAATTGAAACAAACATACCTCTGCAAAAATTTTGTTCTTCTGGGCAGAGGATAATTGGGTCGATCAACTGCTCTCATCACCATCATTCTGAGTCATCTACGACATCCTTGCA
This sequence comes from Lepidium campestre, assembly GCA_009757365.2. Lineage (NCBI taxonomy): Eukaryota > Viridiplantae > Streptophyta > Magnoliopsida > Brassicales > Brassicaceae > Lepidium > Lepidium campestre. Next base: position 17,091 of record WJSH01008613.1, on the reverse strand, counting down.
GTGACATCATTATAAGCCTCTCTGATTTTTAGTCAACAAAAGATCCATCAGACTTCCGCTTCGTCTGATGAAGAACTGTTACCAAATCAAGATGCGTATCTCCGGTGTCTTCTTGCTGAAAATATTTAAAAACATATTGTATCAAACAAATTCATGACAAATATAAATACACATTAAAATTAAAATACTTACAATCATCCGAGCTCGGGGGGTAAATGAAATCTGTCCCGAGGTATGTTTGTAAGGACCTTTGCCCTCGAGAGCTGAGAATCGAGCCGCTCGACTGTTTGTACTCTTAATCTCTGTCTTCGGATCAAGCCAGTACTAGGCGAGGCCATCCCATACCGCCTTGTCGAACCACTTAGGCATTGCATCTTCGTATTTCGTTCTCTATTTCTTCGTCCAACGACCAACCTGGTCGGATATACGATCCTTCAACTTCTCTTCAAACGCAGCTCGTACATGGGCCATTTTATCAAAGTCCCAGTGAAATCGTTGCTACAAAAAAAAAAGAATAAATAAGCACAAAATTGAAATTAAATATAAAAATATTACTAAACCAAAAAACTTACCGCAAATGACTTAAACCATCTCTTGATGATATAATTTGGGGTTTGACTAATCTTCGCATGCGGCTCCTTGAAATCTCGTTTAAAAATTTTTCTAATAGCAGTCCCGAGCTTCCCGTCGTGATCAAACCTGAAAAAGTTTAAAACACAGATTAAATTTAAAAAAATTAAGTTAGTAAATTTAAAACTTAATAAATTAACAGATGTACCAAAGAATTTCTGGCAGTCGATCTGGAACGAGTTTCGAGAAACTAGAATGCCCATCCACCATAAGAAACTGCTCAATAGTTAAACTGGCGGCAACCTCAGCAGATACTGGCTGGAAAGGACTGGTACCAAGAGCAGGCGATGGAGAATGAGTCTCCTGAACATGAGTGTAGTTCGGCTGATCGGAGAAACTAGCACAGGGGGTAAGAGGAGTAGATTATTGTATCGGTGGCGTAGAACACGACCCGGGATGAGCTCCAGGAGATGTCGTATGATGTGATTCACCGGTGCTCGATAGAAACTGAGAATAGTGGTTATGAATTCCCGACTTCTAGAAACTTTTAAAAATATTTAAAAATACATTAAACATCTAAATATATTTAAAATTCATAAAATTAAACTTTCAAAATGTTTTTAAAATTTATCAAAATGTATTATAAATATTTAAAAAAATACGCAAAGTTTCAAAAACTGTTTTAAAAATTCATATAAATTTATAAAAAATACATAACGTTTTAAAAATTCATATAAACGTTTTAAAAATCCAAAACATTTTTAAAAACGTTTTACAAATTCATATAAATGTTTCAAAAATCCAAAACGTTTTCAAAAACGTTTTATAAATTGATATACATGCTTTAAAAATCAAAAACTTTTTGAAAATCATAACAAAAAACGTTTTATTATTTCAAAAAATTGTTTCAAACTTAGATCTAGATTCTAAATCTTTGATAACCTAAGATCCAACATCCTAAATTAAAATCTAAATTTGAAAACCTAAAATCTAACAAATATAAACCTAGATCTAGATTACAAAACCTAAAATCTAACAAATATAAATCTAGAGGAGAGTTGTCTTACCTTTGGAAAGAGAGGAGGAGGAGAAGAGGAGAGGAGACGACGAGAAGCGGTGACTTCGGTGGAAGAGACGGGGAGAAGAGGCATCTGTGGTGGAGGAAGAGAGGAGAGGAGGAGGATCGGTGACAAGAGGAGGAGAAGAGAAAAACCGCCAGAGAGAGAAGAAAAGAAGAACTCGCAGAGAGAAGAGAAGAAGACAGGAAGGAGAAGAAAGAATAAGTGGTGCATTTTTGTTTTATTAAGTGAGCATTGCGAGGAAATTGCGACGGAATTAGAGGACTTGCGAGGGATCTGTAAGGGACGGGCCAAATCCCTCGCAAGCCGCTAGCAAATTGGCGAGGGATTTGCTAGGCCACTGACCCATCGCTTGCAGATCTCTAGCAAGGTTGCTAGAGATTTGCGAGAGAACTGACACATCCCTCGCAGATCCCTTGCAAGTGCATAAAAAATTGAATTAAAAAAAAAAATACATTGTTGCTACAATACATATATAAATTAATCAGATTCATTTTCAGAGTCATCGTGATCAGTGTCTTCTTCATCCTCGGCGTGTTCAAACTCATCAGAATCTGCATTTTCATGACTTGAATCATCGTCGACAATGTCTTCCACTTCTCATTGTGCATGTATGATTTCTTTGCTTGATTCGACAACCACAGAGACTTTTGATGATCTATCTTGCTGCATAGCCACATCGTCAACTTCTCCGACTATAAGACCTCTTGGATTCACTTTTATCACTGATAACCATGTCTCGCGTGTCTGCCTTATAGGTGGATAATATCTTTCAAAATATCGTAGAAATCAGTTTCACCTGGCACGTTAATTCCATAGTTTGCAGTCGCTCTATTCGAACCATGCTCATAAGTATGAAAAGTGTATTCCCGTGTAAAATACATTGGGCAGTTATGATCTTCGCAAATGGTTCTTCAATAATCTCGTGCATCCATAATGGCAAAGGTTTGTCTGCACATCCATTCTTGACCTATCATATATATTATATTAATGTTAATAATTAATCTTACGTAATTTTTAAATAAATATTGCTAGAGTAATTAATTAAATAATATTACATACATAGTATTTTAATCATCCGGCAAAATAACGCTCTTTGTAGATGTCATATTATGTTTCCTGTAAAATCAGAAAATGCTTCTCGTATCTGTCTATCGAATTCATTGCAGTTTAAAATGTTGATATTGATAAATAAAAATATATATATATAATTAAATGATGTAATTCATATATATATATATATATATATATACCTCTCAAATGGCAGCACATCTTCACAATTTCACAATATATAATTGTGAGCCGCACGAATATGTTTGTGGTCCTCCCATCAAATTTGCTTCAATTTTCCACCAATTCTGCCTATATGAGAAAAGATGTCTGGAACATCAACGCTATATGTTAATGGAACCCCTCGTTGTATCGTCCAATTTGGGTTCTTTTTGTGTTGACGGTTAGACTAAAGTAATATGAGGTGAAATGAAATGTTTCCTTGGTCAAACTTCCTTCACCAATCGATCCTTCTACTTTTGCTTGAGTTTTGACCTTTCCTTTTAGATGTCCCATGAATCGCTCAAACGGATACATCCATCGAAATTGAACAAGCCCACCTAGAGCAGCTTCATGTGGTAAGTGGATTGGAAGATGTTCTATCATGTTAAAAATGATGGTGGAAAGATTTTTTCCAAGTTACAGAGCAACACTGGGATATTAGTTTGTAATTGAGCTATGTTGTCCTCTGTTAGTGTTCGTGTACATAGATCTCTGAAAAATACTCAAATTTCTACAAGTTGTTATAGTTAATAAATTAAATATCGTCTAATATAATGTATTAAATGGAAAAATATATATACTTCAATAGTAATATACCAGTAATTGACTCGTGGATAGATGTCGGTAAAAGCTCAAGTAATGCAAATGGCAGTAGTCGCTGCATGAATACATAGCAATCATGACTTTTTATACCAGATATTTTTTTTACCTTGCTCAATACATCTTGAGAATTTGGACACATAACCATCAGAAAAATTTACATCTGAAGAAATCCCTTACGACTTACGACTCCTTCCACATGTCGA
>WJSH01008613.1:2283-13353 GCA_009757365.2 Lepidium campestre | reverse complement strand
GATATCTTGGCTTCCCACAAAATCGACATTCCTGCAGCTTATCATCATCTTTCCAGAAAATCATGCAATTGTCAATGCATACATCAATCATTTCTGATGGTAATCCAAGACCCGCAACTAAAGTCTGCATTTCATAATAACTCCCAGCATAATTATTATCTTCTGGTAAATACTCCTTATACGCATCCACAAATTGATTCATACTTCTCTCAGTTATGTGTCCTTCACTTTTAATAGACATCAACCTAGATGTTAATGATAATTTAGATAGACCCTCCTTACATCCCTCATAAATAGGTTGATTTGCAGCATCTAGCATATCATAAAATTGTTTGCTTTAGCGTTAGGTTCTTCAATAGTATTTTCATAAACTACAGGAATATATTCATGATATGCATATGTAACCATATCATGAAACCTATTTCCTTGGAGATGACCATAATTTTCGAACATATTTCCACCATAATTATAATTAGCATTATAACTAGGTTGATGAACACTAGCACCCGTATTACTACTTTCTCTACCTACATTATAACCCTCCCCATGTGAAAACCAGACATAATAGTTCGAAATAAATCCTCTATTATAAACATGTCTTTTAACCATATCAGTTGACAAATACTTGGTGTTACCACAATTTTGACATAGACAAAAAGATGTTACCGTCATTTGGACCAAATGGGTTATTAGCCGCCTGATTTATGAATGTCCGTAACCCATCTCGAAACTCCCTCGTCACTTCTCCGGTCTCCGAATCTTTTTGATTATACATTCATCGTCGTAAAGCGAACACTTCATGTTCTGACGCCATTTCTTTTTTTTCCAAGATTTTTTTCTTCCGACACTTTTTTCTCTCTCTTAGTATTTATGATTTGGTGTAAAACTACAATGTCATAGTGGGCTATATACAAAACATAGAAAAAAACTTTGCTAGGGATTTACGAGGCCAATTTGCGAGGGATTTGCGATGCGGAGTCATTTTGCGAGGCTTTTGCGAGGAAATTTGGAAAAAATTACGTACTTCTCATTTAACTCGCGTTTTACCTAATTTCACAGATATTTTCAAGAGAAAGATGCATCGCAAAAGCCTCGCCAATTTGTTAGGGAGGTAAATTCCTCACAAATACACCGGAAATTTGCTAGGGCCAAAATCCGTTGCAAGTGCCTTGCAATTTTGCGAGGGCGGTGCGGCGGCCTTGTGTGCCTTGCAAAATTGTGAGAGATTTGCGGTGAACTGTGTTCCCTCACAGATTCCTCGCAAGCGCATCGCAATTTTGCGATGGATGATTTTCCTCGCAAAATTCTCTCGCAAAAAGGTTGTTTTCTTGTAGTGGTTATATCAGTCATTGAATAAGACGGTTGTGAGACAATATTCTTAGTAAGTATTTGTGACATTTTTTCCACGGTTTCGTTTTGTGAGGATCAGTGACGAAATTGATATTTAATTTATTTGTCACTATCTGATATAAACCTCCCAAAAGATCCCACAGAGAAGTTGGTATGAACGCCTAAGGGAACAGAAAGGTGCGGAAAATCCTTCTGTTGTGGCTGGAGAAACGACCCTCGAGAGTAAGCTGATCGAGTTAGAGGTCGAGTGAAGTAGATTCAATGATGGAAGCGAGATACTCGAGCAAGGCTAGAAGCTGAAGATACAACAAATCGAGTGTAGAAACTAAAGAGAAAACTAGTTTGATTTCAGAAGTTGAAGAGACAACTAACTCACGATTTTAGAGAGAGTAAAAGATAATTTCATTTGTTTGTGATCCAGATCCAGAATGAATTACATAGATAATTCTAAAGAGTTTAAATAGAAAAAGAAAGAGTAATCAACAAGACTATTCTCCAAAATGAAAGCAGAAATAAATGAAGACTAGTCTTGAAAATGAAACAACATTAAAGGGGTAGTTGGAAGGACTTCTTAAAACTCTCCCACGCCATTCCAAGAGTAAATGGGCCTTCCTTTTGATTGTTGGACTTCAATAAGAATCACTAATGAGCCATTTGAGAAGTGGGCTATTTGCCTCCTTAAAAACCTCTATAAGAAAACTCATTGGGACAAAACTTGGAAGAGGGAAAAAGAGCACAACATGACTCACTTACCCATTGAGTGATTTGCATATACTTCTTCTTCAAAGCTTGATAAGTGTTCTTACACCACACGCCAATGCCTTTCTTGAAGTTGATAGTCTTTGCGCCTTGGTTTAATTCCAAATCTTCCTCGGTTGCAAGCTGATCCTTGGTTCCATGTTTGAGGCTGCTTAGTATCATATCATCCTTGTGACGTTTTAGTTACAAATTTGAATTTGTGACGTTTGTATTGGAACTAGCTACAAATCTGTAACAACATTTATACTGTGACAAAATATGTGTTATTGTGACAAAATATTATGTCACAATATAATTAATTTATTGTAGTGAGTTGCCTTGTAATTTCAGGTCATTTATGATTACACGTAAATGTGATAAACATATATGGAAATCTTAAATGTTTGCAGACAGCCATGTCATCCATGTAATTATGCTTCATGTATCTTTCTCCAAAAGTGAAAGAAGATGGTATAAACATTATATTACCATGATTATTATTTATTAGTGTTAGAATCACCTTGATTTGAAGCATCTCGTAAACTTGCATAAGTTCCAGAACGTAGTTTAGGTTGATTCTTTCTGATATAATACATATTATTAGTCTCAATTGCAGTGTAACCATCAAATAAAAACTACTAAAATAAACTTTTCGACCTCAGAATAGTCTGAGATTCATTGTTCCTATCTTGAATGTGATAAGCAAATCATTGTCTCATTCTAATATTCTTCTGCTTCCTACCAAGTTGGTATGGAAAAGTATTTTTTTTATGCTTAATCGCCAACCATCCTTACCATAAGGAAATAAAAGAGGATATTGAAGAGGTATATAAGTTGGATGTAGTTCACTTATCCTTTTCAGCTTACTAGATTNNNCTTTTTCTAACACAATATCCCTCTTGTCCATATCCATAACAAAATCACCTTCCACCAAGGCTTGAACCTCTGATGCAGTTGGTCTATTATAAACTCGACCATCATTATTCATTTCATTGAGCAATACAAAATGAATATTCTCTGTATTTCTTCTTTAGATCTATCTTTATAGCTAAAGAAAACTTTAACATGAGAATACACATCATGTTATATTTTCGTTATAATATCAACAATATCAGCTCTTCAACTGTTTAGACCATTATCTCTTGAACTCAAACGATTTTGGCTACAAATAATATAACAAATTTTTATTTGTTATAAATAATATAAGATCACCGAAACATGTATAACAAATAAAAAAAATTGGCAAAGTAGTTAATAAAATGAATTATCAATAGGCTCTTAATATGTTCATGACCTCATTTGCAATGTCATTAATATAAATCTGTAAGAACTTAGGATCTTCATCATGAGAAAGTAGCATATTACCCATTAGATGATAATTCTCACCATGCAATCTAAAAATCTTAGGACCACATCCTAAGTTTATAGTGTGATTGATCTTTCCTTAAAGTGACGTAAAATAAAACATCATGTTATATGCTCTTATATTTTCAGAAAAACTCCTACTTCTTTCATCATCACCTGTAAGCAATTCAATCAACTCTTTAGATGCAATTTCAAACATCGGAAGCTTAATTTTTCCTTTCATACAACACATAACAAACACATGACCACGATTCTATATTTTCTTGTTCAATGTCTCATTAAACCACATTCCAACTCTACAAAATTGATATTCATAAATAGGATCTCCATCATCAAGATAATCTGTAAAATAAGTATAATAAACAATCAACAATAGAATCTCAATCAAGAATAAACACGACTTATAAATTAAGTTCATCACTTTTATATTTATGGATAGGATTTGCTTATTGATTACTATCAGACATATCAACTAAACTTGTTGTTTCCAGGATATTAACATTGTCATGAAAAAGTTAACTATCACTTTCATCACAAACTGATATATCATAAAATGTGTCTTCATTGTTATTCCAATAAGCTAAATAAAGAATTAAAACAAAAATGAAGAATTATAGGCTGCAAGCAAGATTAGTTAATAACATGTATATTTGAAACCAAAAAAAATAAAATACCTTCAGAATCCCTACTGTTTGAGTCAATATCATCACTGATTTTATGGTTAACATCTATTGATGTTTGGACGTTATCTGTTTATTATATAAAACAATATACTTTAGTATTAAATAAAAAATGTATCAATATGAATATTGATATAGAATAATAGTGAACTTGGGAGTTGATTTTTAGTATTAGGATGTTTCTCTTTCCGAATTATGAGAGCAAATAAGCAAGTCCTTCCAACTAGAGCTCTTGGAGGTCTTTTTATAACAATGTTTGATTTGGAAGCATTCTATGTTCATCTCTGCTATCACCTAATTTGTTAGAAGATTTACTCAAAAATACTGAAAAGCTTGTGCAATTAGCCTCTCATAGTTTCTTAAGTTTGCAATAAGCATGTCTATGATTGATGACTCAATATATTATATCATTCTAGGATCTTTAATTCTTCTGGGATTTTCAATTCTACTCGGATTCTATCTATCTATATGCACAACTGTATATTTTATATCAAATCATGATATAATATTTCATCATAATTGATCTTGCAATCTATTATTTACCAAGATCATTTAAAATGTGAACAAAACTTTCTAGATGTTCAATTTATTGGGATTCTTTAGATCTCTCCCTTGAGATGATGATATTTCTTGTTCATCCATCTTGAATTAAATCCCACTTTAGGATCAATTACATTTCCAACACTCATTTTGGGCATTACGTACTATGTATCAAATCTAAGACCAATAACATTACCAATAACTCATTTTGGGCATGTACTATGTATCAAATTTTTTTGATGTGAGATTTTTATACTTGGGGACTATTTAAAGAAATGAGCCGATCATATTTAATGAACTTGATCAACTAAAAATGGTGATTCATCTTTCATGATAATCTTTTTATTTTTTTCGAGGATAAGCTCTGTGGAAAACTTACGGTTTTTCTAGAAAAGTTCTCAATAATATTTTATATCAATACTGAACCGAGATGGCTTAAGCCGGTTATGCTATATATTAGTAAACTTCAAGTTTACAGTCATATAAAATTTTTCCATCTTTATGTTTGTCTCGATTATGTGTTCTTTTACTGGATTCACTCTACATGAGCGTTCAACTTTTATGAGGAGATTCACTTTTTTGGAGCGCTCTCGCATTTATGTACTTAATCTTACCAATGATTGATGCAATTATTGAGAAGATAAGTGAATGTTTTAGCAAACATAAGAAAGTTATGTAGACGCATTGAACACCATGGTGGTAGTATCTCTTTTTGAGAACGAATTACACATGATATGTGCAGTACTAAAGTTATTACCGTTGAAAGAACTAAACGACTTCTTTTTGGAATACAGTGTGATTAGAGTTGATGACACTAGTTATTTGGTTAATTTGAAAAAAATACATGCACTTGCAAGCATTTTGATAAATAAGTATCTTTGTGTGCATTCAATAGGTAGTGTCAAGGAAGCAATAAAGAACATAGAAAATGACATCCACTTGCATGATTTTGGCTCCAAATATTACTGGATGAAGCAATGGTCATTGACATATTACAAAATGATCTATCTGATTCCTCCTATGTCTCAATGGATTATTCTTGACTATGTACGAGAGTTGTGTGTTTTTCCTCCATATTATGCAAAATGAAAAGGAAGAACCCAAGTACCAAAATTTCTATATGTTGGAGAAAATAGGAGAGGAAAAAATTAAATTAGGGCCATCAAGACTCTTGTATGAGTGGTTTCAGAATGATGGTATGCAAAGTTAATTAATATGTTGGTCTAATTGTTTGTATTTGTTTGCATGTGTTTAAAAAAAAAAACTCATTTAGTTTGTCAAGATACAATTAGGTATTGGAGAAAATGTAGATCAAGGGTGAAACGAGAAAAAATTGCGGAAAGATCAATCGTTCATGAATTTAAGAAGATAATACAACTAGAAACATGTTGGATGTGTAATTATAGAGCAATATGAATGATTTTGCATAGTCTTACAAGTTTAGAAAATAAAATAAAACATCCTTTTTATTGACATGTATATTAGAGAGGTTTTAGTGATAAACAATAGATAGATTTTGGTTTTCTTCGAACTTATTAAGATGGAAGAAATTTGTGTGTTTTCTGAGGAGCAATGTATTTTTTTTTTTTTTGGTGAATTTGTGAAGTAGCCATGTATTGACATAAAATTAAATCTATGACCATGAAGAAAAAAAATAAGGTACTAACCATTTCATTATTTTTTTTGTCATATATATTAAAAGAAAGGAGAAGGGGGATAAAAATTTAAACCCCATGGTATAGCACGGATCAGAAATTAGGGTTTCTGAAAGTAGTCTCTGCAGGAATACGGTAACCAAGCTCAAACCTATAGATCAAGGAGATCTACAAGGACCTTCTTCTCTCAAGAAGAACTCGAAGTTCACTCTTAAAAGGCTCTAGCTTGTGGGAGCAATGCTCAACAACGGCTAGGCTTCTGCGATTTCTCACAGGATGCACAAAGGCTAGGATTTTGATTTAAATCTCTTCTCTGTTTATTAATTGAACAAAAAGATTACATTTATAGTGTTTTCCTGGAGAAACCCTAAAACCTAATGGGTCAAAGCCTTTTAGGAATCCTACCTAAAAATGGAAAACTAACAAAACAGAAAATCCCTAGAAAAATAGAAAGGTTCATAAATTGATCAAACTTCATTTTCCCTTTAAAAGACCCACGGAATTGCCCTTTAAAAGAAAGAGAGTCTTTCACAATTCAAGCCCAAAACACATGACCTTAATGCCTTATTCAAATAAACCGAAATAAAACCCAAATAAATTAAATAGTCTTAAAAAATAACAAATAAATCAAATAAAGGCCCAGAAAGAGTAGAAGTCTGCGTGTAATTGTGTCAACCATGGTGCTACGCTGCACCACCCTTGGCTACAAACAGAGAGATTCAAAGGGTTATGATCCATAAATGGACAACTACCACCCAACTAACAACCAAAAAGAAGAGACAATAAAGGCAAGTGAAGGCATAAACATAGCACAAACTAAACAGCAGACAGAGAAACAAATGCATATCGACGGTCAGAAGCAAAGAGATCTTCAAGCAACGTGATAATAATTTAGGATAGATGGGAGGAAAATATGTACATGTGGAGGAGAGAGGAGAACTGAAATGTTTATAATATTTTCTTAAATATTCAATTTTTTTTCTATTTTAACTACGTTGTATATTTTGTTTTAAAAAATTAATTTAAATCTACATTCTTTAATAAACCATAGATTTATTCCACATATACAAAGATTTGAATTTTATTAAATGAACAAAAATTACTTTAAAACGAATATGTTTAAAGTAAAATTAAATTGGTTATATGAAACATGTGTACTAATAAATTCTATGAAATAGATGTACTATTTTAAAATCTACTTTACAAAGTACTATACTACATTTTACGAAATAGTCATACTATGAGATATTATTTACAATAGTAGGAAAAATTTCTTGAATAAAATTTTAAGATAAGTCCACATCCTTAGCAATAGCAAATATTCATAACAAATGTTGCTCCATAAGAATGATAGCTGAAATTTTAATCGAACATGTGTCAAAATAATGTTTAGATGTTCCTCTCCATCATTAGGCTCTGATACTTATCTTTTGAAGCACTCCGCAATTACATATAGAGTTATTCTCATCATCAAAAACTTAGGAACACACACGAGATCAAGGTAATTTGGTCTCTTGGGCTCGCCTAATCTGGTTCAGTCAAGCGGTTCCGAGGTACTCTTTTATCTTTGGGCTATCGTTAAAGGATAAACTATCTACAGGGTCTGTATGCGTGTTTGGGGTGACTATCAATCTTGTGTCTTATGCGGTGAACTGAATGAAACTCGAGAACACTTATTCTTTGCTTGCCCATACAGTTTCTCTATATGGTTTGATTCTTTGCTTGCCCATACAGTTTCTCCGTATGGTTTGACCTTGGTTCAAAGCTCTTTGGTACAACAATAACACCATACTGGAACGACACCATTACCACTATGCTCTCACCATGTGCAAATCATTTAAATAACATTCTCAGAAAAAATGTTGTTTCAAACCACAGTCTACCATCTATGGCTATGGCGTGAACGTAACTCACGAGTTCATCATGCTCGCTGGAAAGATTACAAAGCATTGACTTTTCAGATTGATAAAGCTATGAGAAATCGAATCAGCTCCCTCCATTATCGAAGCCAACACAAATTAATTGATGTGAGGAGTGACACAATTGAGCTGAACCTTGAGAAATACCTCAAAATGAAGTTTGATATCTATGATGCAAAGAGGAGGCCAACTATTGAAGGGCAAAGCTACTCAATTGAGGGAATGGATTAGCGGGGTATTAAACCTCTTAAGCTCTCGCAGGTTGTATTGGTCAAGAGTGATAAAGCTAGTGATTATTGCAGAAAAGCCCCATTGTATGAAGAGATTGTAGATGGGAAAAGTATCTCTGTTTGCTTGCAATGAGACTGCATAGCCACCTCCTAAGGAGTTATGCAAGCTAACAAAATTGGATCTTGGACCTGATATAATCTTGCAACCTAATGGAATTGTTGACGGAGCAATAGAATATTGGGTGAAGAGCAGCAAGCATCCCAAGCCATTTGCAAAGGTCAAGCAATTTCTCTTCCCAACAAAGCCCAAATCAGAATGATTATGACCTTTCAGCGTCGAAGAGGTTATGCCTTGTGGAGCCATCACTTTGGTTAGCAAGGAAGGAAAGGATCTTCCAGTGAATGGGCAGAAGGTTAAGCTCTACATGGTTGCTGGAACCACTTCAGAGGGGATCTCAACTCCTCTCTCTGAACCACACCAAGTCTAATAGGCATGAGAAGTCAAGCTTAGTGACTTAAAACAAACTCACTTGGGAGGAAGTCCCATGGTATCCTTGTACATATTGCTTTAAGTTTTTATTGTTTTCTTGTTTTTAAGGTTGACAAGTCGCATGAAGGAAGTGTGATCACGAATTGAGCAAGAAATAAATGACTTGCACTGATGAATGCACAGCTCGACCTGGCACATGGAGCTGAGCAGGCCGAGCTCATTTCCTGCCAAGACACGTCCAGCTCAACCATATACCCAAGTCAGACCATCGAGTTGCGCTCATACTGAACCCAGAGAACCTAACTCAACCTCACACGTTGAGTTGAGAAAGCCATGAAGCCAAAGAGAGTGTAGATGCATCTATTGCTTCTACTTAGTTCTCTATAAGGTACAAACTCCATCCCTTCACTCTAAATATTATTGCATCATTCATCATTGTTTAAATTTGTCTCGAATTCTCTTTTGGCTTTTGTTACACAAGGGACTGTGGGGAGGGTCCTAGATGTGTCTAACCAAGTTTTCTGTGTTTTTAGTTTTAAATTTTTGTACTTGAGTCTGCATGCATAACATATCATTTAAGGCATAGAAAAGCCGTAAAAATTTGAAAAAATTTCACAATTCAAAAACAGAGTGGTCATGTAGTTGCATTCATGTAGGATTGAGTCTAGAATCTGCATTGGGAATTATGAGGATATAACCATTCAAACTTGTTGAATTTTTGTGCTAGACTTAATGCCCTAGTTGTTAGTTCTTTGTTGCATCCCTAGCATGCTCTGAAAGTTAAGACTGCACCATGCTAGGAATGTTTAGTTTGAGCTTCATGACTTGATTCAACCATGCTTTAATCTGATGTCATTCCTTACTAAGTGATAACCTTAACTCGACTCTTAATTATCAAGTCTATGCATCGAGTCTGAGCTTGTGGATTGCACAAAATACTTGGATTTCCTTTTGACATTCTGCATCTATCTCGTTAGTCCAAGTAGAATCCCACCTTGAACCATGCCTTACTTCAAACCATACATTATTTGTTGTGTGATTGTGAGGTCTATTTTTGGATTCAGCTTGGTATAAGGTGTTAGGTGAGCGCCGACAGAGGTAAGATCTCATGTAGATTTTGGTTCACATCTTTTGGATCAGCTAGGTCTAGGTGGGATCGATTTTGGGTATTAGGATACTTGTGATTTATGCAGCGAAAGAAAAAAATTCTTGGAAGGGAATGAAATAAGAAAAAGAGTTCAGAAGTCTAAGGGGAGAAAGGTCTGAAAAGGGAATAAATGCTCTAGTAAAGGTTTGGGGGAATTCAAAGTGTGAAGCAGGTTCGAAGCTTAAACAAAGTGAAAAGAAAAGAAGATAAGTGTCTAGACTATTCTATTGTATAAGAAAATAAAATAAGAACCTCAACTAAAAGTATTCCTAAACCGCTAAAATGGAACAAGAGCCCTCTCTATAGATTAAGAATGCAAAAGAAGCTTGTGAAATTGATTCTATAAAGGGTCTCATTGGCAGAAAATAGCCTTGGATGAAAAGGGTAGTTTAGGATTGATTTCTTGGGTAGATGCTGATAGGATGAGTTTGATTCTTGGGTGCTTAGGTAGATCAGATTTTATCTCTGTATGCATAGGTTGGTTCTCACCTTTAGCATTATGTTAAAACTCAATTCATTCATGAGTGATCCCCATTTTGACTCGATTGCTACATATGATAGATATCACTTTTTTTATCTCTAAGCCTTTCCCTTGACCAAAAAACTCTTAGGAGATGCATAACTTGATCCATGGTTTTGAACTAATAAATGTTAAAAGGAATGGGTAATGTGAATGCATATGTAGGTTGAGGATGAGCTTGGGCTAAATTGGGATTGGTATGGTTGTAGTTTTTAAGTAAGGTTTGCTTAATTTTCATCTTAGAATTGATAAGTAGGACATTGACTTTACATTTGAATCAGCTTGTTTCGGTTCTGAATTCCCCGTTTGCAGCCTCTCTTCCTTCTTAGCTCTATGTGTTTGCTTGAGGGCAAGCAAAGTCTAAGTTTAAGGAAGTTGATATGTATACATTTTATCTAGTTTTATGAGTCATTTGCCGTTCATTTTGCATTGATTC
>WJSH01008612.1:144455-175008 GCA_009757365.2 Lepidium campestre | reverse complement strand
TAATATTTTTTATTTTTTTGAAGTTTTCAAAAAAAAAAAATTAAACCTAAACAAATTTTTTTTTTTTTTTTATTTGCTTAAAAAACTTTAATTATCCATGAACATATGTATAGGAATCAAACCTTGCTAAGACATGTAAAATAAAAGGGCATACCATTCTTATATATTACACTTTTAATATTAGGAGCCCAAATATATATATATATTTTTGGGGCCCAAGGCAAATATATTTTTTTTATTAGTAAGGCACACTTTTGGGTTTGAGTAAAATATATAACCGTTTATAAATATTTAACTCATGTAGCTTCTCCACATGAGTTCGACTTTAGGTTTTGTGACATACACTATTATCTTTAGTGATATATATAAAAGGAAGTGCGGTCTATTATAGCTAATTTTGTAAGAAGCGAGTTCGTTTCAATATTTTTGTGCTTATGTTTTTTATTTGGATGTGTTCGAACCGGCGGTTAACATTTTGAAAACACTCTCATGCTTCCTAGAGAAACTATGGGCAATGCAGACTCTCTCCTCTAAGCTCAAATCCTTTCGTTCACGATCATGTGTGAAGGCCAAACACGAGGCTGTGATGATAAGGAAAAATTGTTGGATTCTATCCCCTTTTATTCACCAGAGGATGATGAGGCGACTGATCAGAAGAATGTTGTCGGGCCTAAATGGATCATTGGGATTGACCCCAACTTGTTTGGAGCTTTGGCCATACTGAAATTTGACAACATGGGATCTTGTTCAGCTGAGGTAAATCACTACTTTATATGTTTTTGGGAAAATGATTTTATTTTCCCACGAGAATTATCATATAACACAAAATGCATCCTAAACTAAGACATCATACTATATATTTCCGATAATAAAGTTAAAAATCTAAATATACTCGAAATTAAAACTTCACTAATTTTGATTTAAGTCGGCTTAGTATATGTTATGACATTACAGTTTTAAGTTATATCCCTATGTTTTTTTTCTTCTAAAACCCTAGAACTGTGAAACGAAATAATTGGGTTTGTGAAGTTACGTCAATATATATATATATATTTTGAGAAAACAGTCATAACAATACCGAACTTGTCCGTTTTTGCCGAACTAAATATGAAATTTTCCTCTCTCCTAAAAAACATGAACTTTTTGTTGACTTCGCTAATTTAAAACCGTCGTTAGTCAAAGTTAACAAAAGGTTAACCTCCGTTAATTCTTCGTTAGTGCAAAGTGATTATAGTCATTATCTCTTAATTTTCCCCCAAACTGAAAACCTAACCCTCAAATCAAATCCTCCTTCTCTTTTCTCTCAATTCTCACTTTGATTTCTCTCATTTCTATCAATTTCACTTTTATATTGGTCATTTTCTGTCATTTTCTCTCTTTCCACTTGGATTTTATGTTTCTCAGCTCTTCTCTTCTCACGACAGATGAATTCCAAGATGAAAAATATTGGGGGTTCGGTTGGAACTCAAAAGCGAAATAAGGATGATGAAAGTGAACTAAAAAAGTGGAGAAATCGTAAAGGATTGAGAGAAGAGAGAAAGATTAAGATATCAAACAAAGAAAAAGAACAAAATCGAAGTGACATTGAAGTAAAATCAAGGAGAAGTCGAAGAGCATTGAGAGAAGAGAGAAAGATTGAAACATCGAAGATAGAAATCTCTAAAGGGGAAAAATAATAGGGTTTGTCGATTTGGGGGTTAGGGTTTTTGATTTTGGGGTAAAACACTGCGTTTTGATTAAGCTAATGACTACAATTAACCCATACTAACGATGATTAACGAATCTTAATGATCTGTTAAGTTTGACTAACTGTGGTTCAAAATTGGCTAAGTCAAACAAAAGTTTGTATTTTTTTTTAGAGAGAAAAAGTTTGTGTTTAATTTGACAAAAACATACAAGTTCAATATTATTATTCCCATTTTCCCTTCTTTTTTTGATAACTCAAGATTCTCAAACCTTATAGAAGGGGTTTGGACTATTCTCCCGGAGTAGGTGCACCCCACGGATAAACCCTCTCTCCGAGTTATCAAATGGATCGTTAGATAGGCCTATATATATATTAAGAGTGTCCAAAATGATTGTGAATTAGTTTCGAGTGTTGGACGAATCGAATCTGAGATCATGATAACATCCAAGATCCGTCCTTTGCCACCCAACCACAACTCTTTGGACGTTATGTCAATATATTACATTGGTAAAACTGAAGACTATTGGTTTACATAAATTATATGACATGCTTCACTTGTTATCTCATGGATATAAATGAAAAATATTGGATGATTGAAGATTTATTAATTCATATGACACTTTTCCAATATATTTCATTTCCGACGAATTTTTTCCATCAAAAAGTTCTGTTTTTCTCGTATTAAACGTTTAATCTGTGTTTGTTACAATTGATCCAATGAATTCAGTTTGGATATGTTTATACGATATAAAAAATTGGTGATAATCTAAGATGCATGAAATTAGAAGGGGTATGCGGAATCGAGTACGCATAAGCAGAAACATGTATGCGGGAGCGGAAGTGTATAGAAGTGTAGAATCAGGTTTTCCAAAAAATTAAGGAAGTGAATACATGTTGAAAGCGTGTGTATATATATATATATCATAAATCACTAACATAAAATCATATTAAAATAAAGTTAAAAACACAGAATTATAACTTAATTATTATAACTCATTTAAAATAAAAAATAACTCTTGAATTCCTTTATTGTTTAAATTTTAATGTTTTTACAAAATTGACTAAACTAAACGACAAATTAGAAACTGAAAAATTAACATGATATATACAATTTTGAGTTTTTAAAACGCTTCCAAATACTCTATTTTTGGAATCACGATTCCAAAGCAATTCTGAGTGATTCCATGCGCTTCTAATTCCTAAGCAAGAAGCATATCATCCCTGAAAATTTTGTGCTCGTAGGCCAGAATTCATAGTGGTATCTGACCTAAAAATGAGAGTCGTAGATAAGTGGTATAGAATTCTCGATGGATACAACTCGTGATGATTCCACGGAAGAATATCTTCACCGTTCTGTTTTGCCGCCCATTGTACAAATTTTTTTAAAAAATTTTCCCAGTAAATTCTAGATCTCGACGACTTCCTCACAAAGTTAGCCTTCGAAAATTTGGTTATATAACCAAAAATCCCTCATTTTTCTCTTTCTCCGTCTTGCTCCTCTCTTCTCGCTATCGAAGGTAAATTTTTTTTCTTCTTTCTATGTTTTAAAGTTATTTTTCGTCTCTCTCTTGTCGATCCAATTATTGACATAAAAAAAAAGTTATTTTATGTTTTTTTTTTGTATGGATCCCATATGACCCATTTTTAATGGCATATTGGAGTAGATGGGAGTTGAACTCCCTACTTGCTAGAGAATCATGGTGAAAACCACCAGCCTACTAGCCTAATGGAGTCTCAACAAGTTATTTTGTGTTTATGTTTATGTTTATATTTTTTTTTGCTTTTTATATATATATATTTTGTTTATATATATATATATATAGTTAGGTTAAAATTATAAATGTTTCTTGGTTAGGTTGAGAATTGAAAATGAAGTTAAGATTTTGGGAATGAAATTTAGATTTTGTTAATTTGATGGTTAAATTTGTATGATAATCAAAAATTGGTTTTATGTAATTGTTAAGTTGATTGGTTAGAATCTATACGTTTTATAGATTTTTTTTAATTTTAAATGTACTTATAGTGTAATTCTTAACATATGTAGTTATATATATATATATATATGTCTACATATAACATGTAGGAAATGTTACATATGTAGGAAATAGAAATATGTAACATATGTAGGAAATATATAAAATTAAATTTTCTACATGTAACATGCGTAGGAAACAAATGTTTTATTACATGTTACATATGTCTATATATATATATATACAATTGGTACAAAAAATTTATAAGTTGCTATAATTTATAAGATTTTTGTACTACATAAAAGAGTGATCGATGAATAACGTTGACGAGATGAAAGACGAGACAGTTTCACAATCTCACAAGAAAGTAAAAATACAAAAAGTCCGCATGAATGGAAGAGAGTTAAAAGACTGGTAGAAAAATAAATCAGCCATTTTATTTGAACAAAAAGTTTTACATCGAATCCGTGGCATGGTTATTATTAGTTGTAGTAAAATTGCACGTTTTGGATTTGTAAAATGTGTATTAGATTTTATACAAAACTATGTAAAAATTTTGTATAATTATTTGTAATTTATAGATTTATAGTGTTTTGTAAATTTTTTTTAAAATTACTCCTTGCCGTGATATGGAGTCGTCGAAAACAACAATTTTCTCAATGGCTCTCAGCTGTAAGGAACCATAGACAGAACCGTCACGATTTCTCATTTTTGACGTAACTGTCATAGTTTCTCGTTCCTAACGGTCTAGTCCATATGGTATTCTTCGTCTGGAATATTGAGATTCCCTGAAATACAATTTGTCTTTATGTCTTAAGACTGCTTACTATACATGACTTAGGTCATGATTAACAATTGCTCTCGTTGGTTTAGAAAGCAAAATTTTTTGTAAGACATTGAAATTAAACCAATCATATTCTAAATTTGTTTTTTGCTCTAGAATATGATTAATTTAATTTCAGTGTTTTTGCTTTCTAGTGCAACAAGAGCAATTCCTAATCAGACCCTTAGATAAGGATTATGGAAATGATACTTCTATCATCTTAAATTCTGTTACTCCAGTTGATTTTTGTACACGGCATAGAAATTTTAAAATTAAATTTTGGAGAAAAACTAAGGTATTGATGAATAATTCACTTTCAATTTTTTTAATTTCATCTTTCCTCAAAGGTCATTCTAATTTTTTCCGTATATTTTTATAGAATGTCTGCAAAGAAACAAATCATCCGATTACTTCGTCAAAAATATTTTTTAACATGTTTAGTTTTTCTAATATAATTTCAAACTAAACTTGTCTAAGATGAAATTAAAATTTGCTTTTTGTTCATATGATGTTAAAAAACAGGCACGAGAGTTGTTTCCATCAGTTAGTTCCCAATTTGGAAGGGAAAAAGACTATAGACGAGCCACAACCCTACTCAATGCTTCTCATATGGTCAAGCTATAATAATAATAATAAAAAGTTAAGGGTATGTGATTTTTGGATAATGGTTTTTTTTCCTACTCTTTTAGTTTTATTTTTAATATCTTAATAGTAGTTGATATTAATATTCAATCAAATATTTGGAATAATTTGTGTCAAAATAATACATTATGTGTGATTTAATTATGATTTTGAAAACTTATATTTTATATTAATTTTATTAGCATATTTTATATTACACTTATTGTGAGTAAAAAAATGATAAGTCAATATCTAAATCTTAAGTATAAAAAGCCGGTAGTTAAAAAGACTAAACTCTATAAGAAAAAAGGTTTACCTTTCTCTACGAAATATTATTCGTCTTAACACCGATGTCATTCACCTCTTTTGTCTGTCCAGTTGGCGAGATCTCTGAGATAATGATGTCGGGTGTGTTGTTCAAGGTCGAGTTCGAGAGAGAGTTTAATGTGTCGCAGCAGAACAAGAAGGAGATCTCCAAGAGATCTATTGAAAGAGATAGTGGCGGCTTCGTGGAGGAGATGAGAAAGGTGATGATGGAGAAGTGATGGATTGATAAAGCTCAACCTAGGCGAACTGAATCAAGCCTAAGGACCTTTCTTCCTAGCTAGGTGAATCAAATCAAACCTAGAAAGGCACCAGTCCATCTTGGGAATTGAATCACCAAGAGATCTGTCTTCTTTCTTGAAAAGAATTAAATCAATCTTCAAACAAGGACCTATGAACAACGACACATGAGATTCTTTGAGAGGAACTCTCGATTTCTATTTCAACAAAAAAATTGTTCCATTTCAATGTACAAAGATTTACAATTTATAGAGGGATCCTTAAGAAACTCTAACTCTTAACGAGTCAAACAAGTAGACCAAATAATTAGAAAGAAAAACCTAATAACTTATCTACTTTTCCTAGTCCTAATGAGCCAAAATTTATAACCCAATTAATTAAATACAAATAAAGGCTTAAACATTTGGACCATATTAAAACATAATTACAAAGCAATAAACAAAAGCTCTCCTTAATCATTAGCTCTCCACGTGAAGTAGGCTTAGAGAACAGCTCATCTAAGACAATCCAAGGCTAAGATGAGCTTTGTGTCAATGGTGCAGGTCCACGCCGCACCAATTTGTGTGGTGCATGTAGTCATCAATATCTTTTCGGTTATTTGAGCTAGTTCGTAGTAGCTACCTCAGCCGGGATATCATTTGACATTGACAATTTTAAAGAAAATACTCATCATTTTTAGATAAAGCTAGACTGTGTCTTTTGAACTATCGCATATTGGTTTGAAATTCATCTTTAGAGTGTGTTGTATGGAAAATTCCTTAGGTGGTGTTCGTAAGCCTTGAAACATTGTTGCGATTGGTTTTAACATTGGATCATCACCATCTCATTCTCTTATTGGAGGATCGAAAACATCCATTGTTCTCTATATGGTTTATCATTCTCATTTCTTTGTGTGATTTCTTCAACTTGTTATCTATTAGTGAAAAAAATCTATAGAAAGCCGAACACTTAGAGGCTAGTGGCAAAAGTTCACTTTGATATATATCTCAGGCATGGGATTCGAACACCTTCTCCTTACTAAAATGTACTAGTTAGTTGGTTATCAAAATGGAAAATGGTAAAAAAAACATACGAACTTTCAAAGATTTGCTAAATAAAATCCAAACTTTCACGTTTACCAATTTAAATACAGACTTGTATTGTCCTAGTCATATTTAATCTCAACATAGTCAACCTTAATTAATGTTAATCTTCTTTTAATGTCTGTTTATTGTGCGTTAAAAGACTTAGTGTGATTGTTGACTGCGGTTTTGGCGATGTGGGACAAAATGCGGTGTGGTACAAGTGCGATTTTAATAAGCAGTGCAGATTTTGTAATCTATGATTGGTAGAAATATATAAGCGGTGCGGTTTTTAAATAATATTAAAATATAATAATATTAAGAGAAATTTAAAATTGAATAATTATAATTGTATTACAATGAATAAAATAAATAAACAAGGAAAAAATTATTTAAAAAAAAATTAAAATAAACAAAACTAGTTTCGACTACTTTGATTTGCCCATATCATATTTGTAATATTATCTCTAATTTCCAACATACATTCTCCATCATTAACTTCGACAATTTCTATGTTTTTAAAATCTGGTTCATAATCCATGTTGTTTGCTCCAATCTCTGCCATTATCTCTGCAAAATCTGCATCTGGAAAATTAAGAATTCTAATAAAATTATGTAACCCCATTGTAACTATTATAACTCTCTTTTGTATGAGAATATTATATCTTGGAAAATCACAAATAATCCTTCATTTCTTCTTCCAAACTCCAAAAGTTCTCTCGATAA
This sequence comes from Lepidium campestre, assembly GCA_009757365.2. Classification (NCBI taxonomy): domain Eukaryota; kingdom Viridiplantae; phylum Streptophyta; class Magnoliopsida; order Brassicales; family Brassicaceae; genus Lepidium; species Lepidium campestre. The sequence goes on along the minus strand of WJSH01008612.1, from coordinate 167,553 downwards.
CAAAATGTAAAGATGCATGACATCGATTAAACAATTCTTGTTCATTTCTTGGAGGAGGACCAGAGTTGAATTGCGACATATGATATCTTACAACTCCGTTTCTTAATGATCTGTAAGGGGCCAAAAATCCTTGCTTGTTTGGATATCCAGAATCAACAACATAATATTTCTCTGCTAGTGGTAATAGGAACTCATAATCACTTTGTTGTGCCATTGTAAGAACAGTTGTATCATGACATGATCCTGGTGCTTCATTCCACATATATGTAAATAACATGTTCAAATCGCATATTGCCATGATATTGAAGGATGTAACATCATGTCGATTCCAATACATTCCTTGTTAGTGTGGTTTAACTTTGACACAAACATGAATACCATCAATAGCTCCAACGAATCCACTAAAATAAGGCCAATATCGTCGGTCCACTTGCAATTGTTCAGGAATTCGGTGTAATTTTTGTCGTGTTGGAGTCTTTATATAATCACATGCAAGTCTCTCAATCGATATCACAACTTCAAAAAACTTCATGTTCACAGTCTCTTGATTTCGTCCGAATCTTAAACCAACATCTCTTTGTACCTCATTGTGTCCAAAAATTTGCAGAAACATAGCCACACTTTCTTCAATGCCTATATTTGATGTTTGTTGTAGACCGTAATCTGTTTGCAACATAGTACACAATGTTGTGAAACATCGAAGTGACATTCGTAATAGCTGAAGACAAGCAGTATTATCTTGTTTAAGTCGACGCCAAATATTCGTCCATCCTAAACCTCCATCAGTTTGCGCTGGTGCTCTTAAGGAGTATTGATTATAACAAGTCAAAGCTGGTTGAATTACTAACTCCTCGAATTGCTCATTTTTCAAATTCCACAGTTCAATTCTCTCTTCATAAATTAGATTATTGATGTCATGTGACCGCAACTGACATATACAAAACGCCTGAAATATTACACGCCAAAACCAAATGCGTCATTAATAAAACATAATTTTTCATCAAGGTTTACATAAAAATATAGAAACAAAACAATGAAACATAAATTATTTCATTACATTCATGAAATCGATAAAACAAAATTTTCACAAACTAATCTTCATTTCCTACATCACTCTGATGACTTATATCTGAAGGTTCCCAAATATTTAAAAAACCCCCTGGTCTAGGTGCTTGGCTCGTTCGTCCAATATCGAAATAGTTTGTAAAACCAAGACTGGGAGATCGGTGACCAGTTTCTATTGGTGTACTATCTAGAACTTCTTGTTTAGTATTTCTTAAATTTTCTTCTTGACCTCCAACTGAAAACCCATATTAAACATTTGTTGGAGTCGTTCCCGACGGGTCACCTTGTTCGAAATTAAGTGTTTGTTGGCCTGAATTCTGTGATGGTGACCAACACTGTTGAACATTTGGTGGTGGGGTTCATTGTTGAGCATTTACTTGTGTGCCTCATTGCTGAAAGTTTGGTTGTGTGCCCCATTGTTGAGCATTTACTTGTATGCCCCATTGCTGAAAGTTTGGTTGTGTGCCCCACTTTTGGCACATCTTCATTGTTTCGAGTCACACTAGTCAAAGCTTCTAGCATTTGTAGTTTACCCTCATTTGAGTTTGTTCCTATGTCAATAAAATATCTATGCCAAAATACTTGCTCTTTAAGACTATTGATGCATGCCCAATGAAATCTTGTGTGTTATGGAAAGTTTAGATAATTGAATATCGCCTCCGCCTTTCTGAATTCATCGTAATCATCTTGGTCAAAAGCACCTTGGCGAAGTTGTTGAAAACTTTATCGTTGAAACTCTCTAAAGCCTGCAATGGTGTCTTGCATCGTGGTCTGAAATGATTGTCTTCTACGAGTTCCACGTGAACCACTTCCAGTAGTGCATCGAGACGTTCCCCTAGATCTCTGTGAGTTCTCCCCATGTCTAACGTTTGAATGTAAATTTATTCTCTCGCGTTGTTGTCCTCTACGAGAAGGAAGTGTATCATCATCATTTGTAACATGATACACTTCTTCATCTTCTTGCGTTTCAGGCACTTGTGTTTGTTGTAAATCACCATTGTCGCTGTCTGAAATATCATATCCCTCTGCATCAACTTCACGTTGGTTGCTCAATTATTCTCTTCTTTGACGCACATAATTCTGAGATTGTGACTGAACATCATGTAATGCAAGATATCGTTCCATGATATTCCAAAATACGGGTGGTTTACGTTTGAAACTCTTCGTTAATTTGTATCCTTATAAATTTTAAAGTATCACATTATTTAATATATAAAATATGATAACAAATCGAATGGCTATGTGTACTTACGGATTCATGTTCCTTCCACCATGCGTCAGATGCATTTATCGTGGATGTATATGGATCCACCGAGATACCAGTAAAATTCATAAGAGTTGTCCACCTCTTGTAACTTTTTTTAAATTCATCGAGTTTATTTTTGAAGAAACCATAATTTATATTAAGGTTTAACGTTCTATTGAACTTGTCAACCATATATTCTCTACCAATAGTATTAAAATTCTTCAATGTGTAATCGGTCATGGCAAGTGCTTCATCAAATAATTCAATCAATGTTTTTTCTTGTTCGTAAGTTCATTTATATTTATCAGTGTTCTACAATTTTCCAAAAATCTTATGTTACTTATTATATCAAAGTTATTAAAAAATTACTATAAAGGTTGAATTATTTACCCGTATGGTTGTTTCTGCGGTGGTGCAGCGTGGAACTGCACCTTTGGCACAAAGCTCGACTAAGCCATGTATTTCCTTGATGGAATTTTCTTTAAGCCTAAATCACGTGGATGACTTATGATTAAGGAAGTCTCTTGTTTATTCCTTTGTAAATATATTTTAGGTTGGCCCAAATGTTTAGGCCTTATTTTGTATTTGATTAATTGTGTTTGTAACTTTAGGACCATTAGAGTAGGAAGTGTAAATAAGTTATTAGGCTTTTTTTTCTAATTATTTGGCCCACTTATTTAGGCCCATTAAGAATTAGGGTTTCCATAAGATCCATATATAAGTTGTAAACCCTTATAAATTTTGGACAGTTGTCATTGATTGAAATAGAAAAGAACGAGAGTTTTCTCTCAAAGAATTTCCTGGGTTTCTAGGTCCTTGTTTGAAGATTGATTTGATTCTCTTCAAGGAAGAAGATGGGTCTCTTGGTGGATTTCATTCCCGAGATTGACTGGTGTCCTTCTAGGTTTGATTTGATTCACCTAGCTAGGAAGAAAGGTCCTTAGGCTTGATTAAATTCGCCTAGGTTGAGCTTTATCTATCCATCGGTTCTTCATCACCTCCACCATCGCCTCTCTCATCTATTCATCTGCCGCCAATCTCTTCAACCAGATCTCTTTGAGATCTTTTATCTCTTGTTTGCTTCCGCACTGCACCAGCTTGGTATCAGAGCCAAGGATCAGCTTCTTAACCTAATCGTCGATCTGTTTGCCATCGCCTCACTATCGATCGCCATAAAGGTATCTTCACACTTTACCTTTGTTATGCCTAGATTCATCTCACCCACGACCACTGCACACCATACTCCCCTTGATCTTGAATGGATGCTCGATGAACTCATGAGAGTTAGGGTTTCGACCCAAGCCGTTGTGGATCTAGCCTCTCACACCGCTGTTGACACCAATACCGTCTTCACTACCATTTTTGATGATGTTAAGTCATTGAAGGAGTTTGATGGACCACCAATCTATGATGCTTATGAAGATGGAGTCAATAGAGGGCCTAAAGTGGATCTTAATCAAGTTCTTAAGATTCATGAAAGGAGCCTTAAACTTGAAGCTGCAGAACCGACTCAATAAAAGAAGCAATGTAGCCTTCATGAAAACGCAGAGAGGACATACAAGTACTCTTTGACATGTTTCAGCTGAACCAGACTGACTCAAGCCACAATTTTGATTTCTGTGGATTCTTGACTTAGTCAATGAGTTCCACGACATCTCAAATGGAGTCCGGAGCTGAAAGATATGAACTTCACAAGATGGCTAATATGTAATGATTACGATTGCACGTCACAACTAGTAATTGATCAGCACAGCACAACACAGCTGATTGACAGTTTGCCTTGCGGACCACTTGGACATTGTTCTTGGTCTCCTACAGTTCCAACGAGCCATAGAACGCAAGCAAATACCACCAGAGGTGAACGATATGAATTTTACAAGTTAGCCAATTTACAGTGACAATGATTACGCATTATGGTCAGTAATTGATCAATACATCCCAACTGAGAGAGCTTCTGCATTTCGTACTAATTGGAAGTTGTTCTTGGATCTCTTGTGGTTCCAGAGAGCCAAAGAACAAAAGCAAATTCCACCTGAGCTTCACGATACGTCCCATTTACTAGAGTGGGTCAAACTGGTCGCTATCGCTCAAAATCATTCGGGTTTGTGATCATACCTTGGTTGGTGCAGCGCATAAATCAGATTATGGTTTCGGATCTCTGGAGGCAGCAGCTATAAAAGACAAAGAGGCGATGGCGGAAGCAAAAAGAAAGAGAAGTGGCGGAACTAGGGTTTGGCGGGGGCGGTGAGAAGACGACGTCGGCATACGGTGGTAATGATGAAGAAGGCGGCGGCGATGGGGATAGATGATTCTAAAGGCGAATTGAATCAAGCCTCTTGAATCCTACCAACAAGAAGAACTCGGGGTTCACTCTTGTTAGGCTTCCTCATGTGGGAGCAGAGCTCGACGACTGCTAGGCTTTGTTATTTCTCACGTTAGCAAAAGCTAGGGTTTTGTTTTCTGTAAATCTCTCTCTGTTTTATAAATGAAGCGAGGTGTTACATTATATAGTGAATTCCCTGAAGAAAACCTTAAAACCTAAAGGGTTTAAGACTTTCTAGGAACCCTAAAATTAATATAAAACTACAAAAAACTAGAAATTCCTAAATAAATGGAAAAATACCTAAACTGATCAGACTTCATTATCTCCTCTTGGGCCCCACGAAAGAAAGGACATTTCACAACTTAACCCCAAAACAAATGACCCTAAGGCCTTACTCAAACAAAACCCAACAAAAGCTCAAATAGTCTTAAAAAATAGATAACTAAAACAGAAAAGGCCAAGAGAGAGTATAAGCATGCGTGCTTTGGTCTAACCATGGTGCCACACTGCACCATATCCCTCTCAGTCAGAGAGATTCGACCCTGAATCATAAGCGATGCACGGGTCAGTTTCCTTCTTCCTCTTACACACATTGGCTGGTATCATAGAGTCGACTCCACTCTAGCCAATGCTCACATCCTCGATCTCAGCAGATTGATATTCTTCTCTTTCAATGCTCACGACGTTGGAGGCTTCGTCTTTAACCTCTTCTCCACGTTCACGTACTTGAGCTCCTCGTGACCGATATGTCTTGTCTCCTCTTGGTGGTCACGTCCTCTTCCTCACTTTAGCTACAAGCTTTGTAGCTTCATCCGATAGGTCCAACAACCCATTCAAATATTCTTCCTCTCCATGCATCGTACAACTGATGCAATCCTCACTCATGTTTCCCATAGCAAACAACACAAGAGCATTCTCTCAAACCTTCACTTTGCCGTCCGAGTGAAGCCAAATTAAAATAGTTGGTTTACGGCATAATTGATCTGTCACGAACAAGGACCAAGCAAACTCGGTTGAGACTACATTCTTATAGTATCCCGGATTGATGAGGAGGCTGCACTCCCATGGCATCATCGAGGTTTTATCATACCCCTCTTCCCTACGTGGTGACTCAAGACAAGTCTCCATGGGCACAACAGCACAACACACATTGATATTTCCAACAACACACAATACCAATGTTTTTTGAGTTACCTCAAGCGCACTCCTCGGATTAAGCCACACGATGGTGTATGAATTTGGATGAAGCTCACATGACTCTTATTGCTTAGCCAAAACGTCCATTGCTTCATATGCAGAAATCAGCTTCATATGCTCGGCTACGAGCGATGGTATGGGCTGGATCGGTGGCTTGAATCCACCTATCTTCCCTGTAGTAAGCGGTTGCAACTCTTCCGCTTCACACTTCTCTTCACGTCCTATAAGTCCATCAACAAATCGGGATTAGTCTTCTCCTTAAGACCAAGTAGAAGGTTGCCAAAATCTTCCAAGTGTGATCGTTGTTTAGAAACCAACAGTGGCGCTTCACAGCACTGGCGAGTGTAGCTTGGTGCTACCTCTTCATCACGCACAACAAGAGGTGGGCTTGTGTAGACTCCAAGGTCCAAGGTAGGACGAGTCTTCGGTCTCTCAGGTGAAAGAGTATCACCCGCAGCATATTAGATCTTTCCCATGGCTCCTTCATTCATGTTAAAGCCGTCCAAGGTTTTCATGGCTTTGGCTTCGTCTTCGAGCACTCATTTGCTCTTATAAGCCCGCTTGTCTTCTACAAGTCTGTTCTATTTGTTAACTTGCACACAAGATGGATAAGAACCACACAAGGCACGTGATTCCTCGCCAAGCATAGCTTCTCGGCCGATTGGTCTCTCACGCATCAAGCGTGTGTAGTCTTCGGACAGCCCGAAGACTTGTGGTGCTTCATGAGACATCTCATACATCAAGGACATGTCACGAGGAGTCGATTCAGCCATAGTAAGGCTGATGTCATCGGTTGCAGTACCATCGAAAGGCATAGGCGACGGTGAGGCAGCTACCGACGCAGATCTCGTGTACTCCAGAGGTACACAATGAGACTTGTCATTCAAGCTACAAAATGCGGCTAGAACACAAGATGCTTACAGAGCAAGTTGATTCATGACAAGATGCAAGAAAACATCTTTGACACCAACAAAAGTGATAGCGGACTCCCTTCGCGGTTTGAGCATGGTGCTCAAGGGTTGTGCTTCATAGCAAGCACTGATCATTATCACGGACAGATCTGGTCCGTAGATTCTAAATAAAAATTTAGGGTTTTTGTTTGTTACCTCAAGATGAATGACCAAGATTTGAATGAGCAGTAGAAGTCGATCAACGCGGCTCTGATACCAGATGGTGCAGCGCAGAAATCAGATTAGGGTTTCTGATCTCTGAAGGCATCAACTATACAAGACAAAGAGGCGGTGACGGAAGCAAAGAGAAAGAGGGGCGGCGGAACTAGGGTTTGGCGGTGGTGGTGAGAAAACGGCGACAGCGGACGGTGGTGATAATGAAGAAGGCGGCGACGATGGGGATAGATGATTCTTTAGGCGAATTGAGTCAAGACTCATGAATCCTACCAACAAGAAGAACTCGAGGTTTACTCATGTTAGGCTTCCTCACGTTGGAGCAGAGCTCAATGACGGCTAGGGTTTGTGATTTCTCACGTTAGCAAAAGCTAGGGTTTTGTTTTCTGTAAATCTCTCTCTGTTTTATTAATGAAGCAAGGGGTTACATTATATAGTGAATTCTCTGAGGAAAACCCTAAAACCTAAAAGGTCTAAGCCTTTCTAGGAACCCTAAAATAAATGAAAAACTACCAAAACTAGAAATCCCTAAATAAATAGAAAAATACCTAAACTGATCAGACTTTCTTAAGCCCAAAACAAATGAACCTAAAAAATAAAGGGTCTTTCACAACTTATGCCCAAAACAAATGACCATAAAACCTTATTCAAGCAAACCCAACAAAAGTTCAAATAGTCTTAAAAATAGATAAATTAAACAGAAAAGGCCTAGAGAGAGTATAAGCCTGCGTGCTTCGGTCTAACGCTGGTGCCACGCTGCACCATTGGTCCATCCAACTACTCACGAGTCTGCTACACCGGATGAAGATGTTCAAGAGAGACATTTGAGTGATGAGAAAATCAAGTATCCAGCAACTAAGGACCATGGAGAAGGCTCCAACCAACCAATGAAGGACCCCGGAGGAAACTGTTCTGAATGTGCTAGAGACATATGTGTACGTCTTGGAGTATATCTAGCCAACCAAAAAGAGTTATGCTGCAAATCGACTTGCTCTAGAAACCTGACGCATCTAGAGAACTCCTCCAATTGGAATTGGTGCAAAAGAGTTCAGCATGAGGGAGTTATGCCACTTACAATCTGGCAGAGCTCTAGTGAATCCGAAGGAGATGAGCAGATACCCACTGAAGCTCTCAGATCAGACCAGAGCGAACCATGTATTTATTTTACATTCTCTGGAATTTTGACTCAACTAGTTACGTCTGAAAAGTTGAATGAGTACAAACAGAGCTTGGAGCATAAAGTTATTGGTTCTGAAAGTTGGTGGTTCTACAACATGCACGATTGCGCGCCTAGGGGAAAACATGGGCAACACAGCTCAGTTCGATTGCGATGTGAGTCTCAGACCAACTGGAGATTATTCTTTGGTATTTTGTGGTTTCAACAAGCCCAAGAACCTAAGGAACATCCACCATATCATCGAGATATGCCTCATCTTCTTAAAGTGGTCAAGCTGGTTTCTTGCACTCGTGTCTGTCGATTTCCAAACCAAGTCTTCATCATAGATCCATCATCAACACGTTTTGATTCAACAATGGTTGCCATTGAAGCTCTAAAGGATAGAGAACCGTTGTTACTTTTAGTTGTACTTAAAAAAATAATAACATATAAAAATAAACATATTACATTTAATTATATTATAATAAATATGTTACATTTAATTATAAATTATTTTGTGGTTTATAACACATAAACATATACTAATTATTAACATGATTCCTTTAATTATAGTGAAATATAAAATTCATATTAACTAAGAAATAATTAATATAGTTATGCATAAAATAAATAAATGTATATACCTTTTAAAGCTCCTCCTCGTTGATGCTGCTCAAAATAAAGATGGTGAGAATTTTAGATATGATGCAAATGAAAATGAATTGATACACCTTATATTTATATGCACTAGATCGATACCCGCACTACACTGTGGTGTTGTTTTTAATTATTTTTAAAAAATTTGCTTCAAAGGTAAAAATATTGAAAGGGTTTTGAAAATATGGAGAGTGAGAAAAACTATAAACCAGAATGGATTGACATTAAAACTTGAACAGAAAGATAAATTAAACTTAACAAGAATTTTGGAGGAGAGGTGAATGACTGTTAGAGGCTTTATAGTTTATAAATGGTTCTAAAAATAGAAGATAGTTGATTTGAGAGCAGAACACCGATGGCGAGTGGAAGACAATGATGAACGGTGAAGGTGAAAGGCTGAAACCAATGACATTGCTCATTTCGGAAAACTAAAACCACGAGTTCATAATGTATGATGTAATATCACTTACGTGTCTTTTCTATTATTAATATACAATTTTAGGACTCTTCCACCATTTTTATAGAAAAGTCTTTAATGAAAAAACTATGTTATTCGAGGAAATTGCATTATATGGAGAGAATACTCAAAAGTTTTTTATAGCCTTGTAACTATAATTGACTAAACTTTTAACTTAGAATTGAATATCTTGATCGAGTCTTTCCTTTTTCTTTTTTTTTGTTACGCCTCTGCTCCTCCTTCTGGAAAGATGAATAAATAAATTGATGCTTTTAACACGAAGCCAATTATTCGAAAAAAACAGAATAACAAAATCCATGCTATTGACCATCCTGCATAGATTATGTGGAAGGTAATCTTCTACATCAGAAGAACACATGCATGACTTTCAACTTATCAAGCAAGACCCAAGAACATCATTCCAAAGACCAACAAGAATACAAAATCTTCAGCTTTGAAAAAGTAAAAAGAAGTTGTAAGACCAGTAGCAACCTTCGTTTTTGTACATAAAGTTTACTCTTATCATGAGAAGGCCTAACTTTAGAGCGTAAGCAACTAATAGTACAATCTTTAAAACTATATTACATGAAAAGCAGGTGTGGCGAACAACAACAGACCAAAAGACAAGCATATGTTACAAGACACAAAAAGAAACATGTGTTGAGAAACCTCTCCGTATTTTATGGAAGAAGGATCCTTTGTAGTGAAGAGGTTTCCCACGTTTGGGTCCATCCAATGCCTTTCTCCCCTACAAAGATTGTATAAGGGGAAGTCGATGTTTAAAACGAAGGACAATGAACAGTTAATTCTATATAAACCAAACATGTTTTGGGAGCCACTTCAGAGAAAGCTAAAGAAACAAAGTTCACATTTTCAACAATGTTGCTTGATCAGGAAATATATAAGCAAGAGAACATTGACATAGCCAAAAGTACCTCAAAAACCATAGTCTCAGCTGGATCTCCATCAATGATATCCATATAAACCTGCAGAGTCTTCTTTTTTGCCATGTTTTATGATATAGCTCATTAAACACTAAAGACACTCAGACTGTTTAAAAAGTTATTCAGTTTTAAGAGTTCCGCTAAACCAACCCCACACACGACAGATAATCTGTCAAATAATTTTCACCTTCTTTAAAGAGAGAGACGTTTCTAGCACTGGAAGAAAACAACAACTATAGGATACATGATACATCACACTGGTTGGAGCAAACCAGCAAACCCACTCTACAATGAGTGACTACTAACAAAGAAAATATAAAACTTCTAGGCCATTCTTAATGACAATGGCAATGTAAAAATGAGATTCATGGGCTGCAAAATGTACCACAGAGTCAAATAGCATGAATAGTGGTAAATTAATTAAGGACATATTGGTGCTTCCATAACTTCTTTGAAAATGAGAAAAGTTGTGATCAGTCTCTGTAACATTATAGCACTCAAGGTGCTGTCTCTCTGCTGCTGGAATTTATGGTGTATTGTAAAGAAACTGGGAAGAATTCTCACTAAGTACATTTTTACCTGTAGGCCAATCACACTGTCCTCTTTGACCAAACAGTCTTTCACTGAAACACCTTGGTTCTGCAATCAACATATAGAACGTGAAAATGGCTAATACTTGCTATACCTTGGCAGCTGTTATATATATATCGAAGGATCAGGTTTTCTTGTCCTTGACATCATCCCCAAAAATAACAAATATACAACCAAACGGATCAGTACTTTAGACAAGTATTTGACACGTAAAGGCTTAAGCAAGTAACTCAAAAGAGAAAATGTGATGAAAGCACCTGCGAGAAAGCTATCGAGTCTTTGCGATCGCTCCTAGAAGACATAAATACAACCTTATAAAGAAAAGTTTAGACAGATACAGGGCCAATAAGAGACTGGCGAAATGAAAACAACTCACAAAATTGACGAGATTATGGAGACATAGTATAAGTGAATTCATGACTTCTATAGACTAAGTACATGAATTTTGTAAGAACTCCCGTAACGCATGTGTGTGAATGATATAGTAAGCTTCCATTTGAACTTTAAGGACAAAGAAGTAGGGATCATTCCAACTCACAATGTAAACGCGTAAATTCTTATTTCATCGATATCTAATCTCTTCTCTCATTCGATGATTCAATTCTCCTCTTTCTTTCTCTGCAGATTCTTATTTTTTTCTTTTTTTTTTCTAAGATCGATTCTTTTTATTTTTCCTCTTCAATTATTTCTTATCTTTCCTTCTGATTCTTCTCATCATCTTCTTCTTTGATTTTTCTGCAACCACTTCTTGTTCTTCTTATTTTAATTTTCTTGATCTCTTCTTAGATTTTGAAATACCCAGATTGAAAAAGGTCTTAACTTTTTAAATTTAATTTGATTCCATATTATAAGAAGAAAGTTATAAACGAAATAGTTGTTGGTACAAATTCTATGGTACTATGGTTTCCACTTGAGGAGGAAGTCGCCTTGTTGGTTCAGGTCAAGGTTCGATTCCCCTCAAGTGCGAAATTGCTAAATCATTTCCATTTGGCCACCGGATGTCTAAACCCGGACCGCGTCTGGCCCCCGAGAGGTAGGTTTGAGTTTCGGTCCAGACCCCTCCTTAATTAACAAAAGTAAATAAATAAATAAATAAATTCTATGGTACTTGAGCATTATCAAGAGCTATCTATAAACCGATTAAACACAAAAGTTAGAGGAGAGTGACGAGAATGAAAATGAGTAAAGCAACAATAAATGAATACTTGAGAGCAGCGACAAGGATGGGGAAAGAGATGAAGAAAATCTGCGACAAGACTTGAAGGCTAGCCCAAGTCAATACTCCAGCTAATGCAACATTCACGAAGTTATCCTGATCATGATTTAATAGGTTACCACTACTAACCGGCCTGTTTACGCCATCTCAAGAATCTTTGGTCGAGCCGTTGCCGCCACCATTTTGAGCATTTTTTCTCAAGTATTGTAATGGAGATTTGCAGAAAGTGGTATGATGATGCTAATTGTTGTATAAAAAATGAGGCTTTATTAGCATCATGGATTGAGGTTTTTGAATCATCGATCTGTAATTAAAAAACAAAAGCCAAATATAATCAAAAAGATATGTGAATTTTCCTAAAGGATCTAATCTATTTAACTAATAATAATCAGAATTCAGATTCAACTCCATCATAGTCAAACAGAAAGACATCGATAGAAGAAGAATTTAGAGATTTTGTTTTTAATTTGGGCCAATTAGAATTAGACTTTTAACGCATAGTAAACAAACTTTAAAGGAAGATTAACGTCAGTTAATGTTGACTATTTTGAGATTAATTTAGCTAGGTCAATACAAATCCGTATTTAAATTGGCAAACGTGAAAGTTTAGATTTTATTTGGCAAATGTTTGAAAGTTCCTATTTTTGATGGATGATGTGGTAGATGAAGTATTTAATGACATCATGTAACTTAATTTTAACTTATGAGACCTTTGATTCAAACCAAAATCTTCATATATCATCCCAACTAAATAAGTAAAATTTGTTGTCTCTTCCACATCCAAAAGTACTCTACACCTTTTAGATTTGTCAACAAAAAATAATCTCTTATTTCTCTCAAACTTTCATTCTCCATACACTCACAATTTGATTCATTGATAAGAAAAGAGAAACAATATTGATTAGTGAGAGAGTCAAAATTGAAAGCTTAGACAAAAAAAAAAATATTTTTATGGAGTTCGACAACTAAAAGAAGTTGAATCGTGCAACATTCACTAAAACAAGCGCAAAATTATCTTTTTTATTTAAGGTTTTACAATCAATAAAAGTCTAGCACAACAAAAAAAAAACAAAAGTTTACCATTAAATACCAATATATGTCTACAGTTGCATTGAGATCATTTTACTTCCAAGTGCATAAAGAAACGTGTATTATTCATTAAAACAAGGGCAAAACAGTCTTTTTAAATTTAGGATTTTACAATCAAATAAGTATACCAATAAAAATCTACCATCAATCAGAAATATATCTACCGTCGCATGCAAAATAAGTTTACCGTTGAATATCAAGTATATCTTATTTGACGCAACATATGTCTATCGTAAAGTAACAATAAGTCTGCCATAAAGGAATTGAGTAACTCTACCATTGTGCTGGTAAACATCTACCGTTGCATGCAAAATATGTTTTTGTTGGCAGAGAATAAGTGTATCATTAAATAACAATAACTCTGCCATAGAATAAAGGAAAAGTCTACCACTAAGTCAAAATAAGTCTACTGTCAAAATCAATTATGTAATATTTTGTCTCAAAATAACTCTACCGTCAAAAACAAAAACATCTACCACGAAGCAACACAAAAGTCTGCCATAAAGTCAAAATTAGTCTGCCGTCAAATGCTAAATATGAAAAAAATAAATCTACCATCAAATAACAACAAATCTGCTATAAAGTACTGAGTAACTCTACTATAACTAATAAATAAATCTACCGCAAATCACATAATATCGCTAAAAACATAGGAAAAATCAATCTACTATAACATGTATATAATCTCAACCACTAAATGAATACATATCTACCATCAAGTGAACAATAAGTCTGCCATCAAACAGAAATTTATGTCACAAATAAATTTACCATCATAGAGAAATAAATTCTACTGTCAAAGAGACAAAAATTCTGCCGTCAAATGCAAATTTTGACTTTCATTAAACTCAAAATAAGTCTACTGCCAAGTAAATGAAAACCTACCATCAAACATAAATAAAATCTACCGTCAAAGTACAAATAAGTCTACCATCAAACATAAACAAAGTCTACCATTATAGACGACGAAAGTCTACCAACATTTGTTAAACAAGTCTACCATCACACCAACATTTTGCCTCTTACCATATAAAAATAAATCTACCGCTATTTTCCATTTTGCAGTGGCGGTAGATTTCATTAATGACATTCTTGTAAATACGTTTTTTTGTCACCAAAGTAAATAAGGGTATTTTTGTATTAAATGAATTTCAAAATATATTTAAATAATTTTCAAACATATAAATCATTTTAGTAATTAAATAAAACTTTAAGAATATTTTAGCTAATCACCCTAAAATTAACCTATATTTTGAATTCTAGATATAGGTTCTAATCTTAGCCATTCTTTCCAATTTATTCTTTTATCATAATCGTTTATTTTAATCATAAATAAATTATATTAGAAACATGTCAATTAAAAGAGAGGAGATCAATCGTTTTATTTGAAAGCAAACTAAGAAAAGAAGAGGAGTTTGAGAAACTAAGATTTCATTCATTATAATCTGATGATTCTTACACTTAACTATACATTTCTTTAAGTAGACAAAGAATAAATTACCACGGTCTAATGGTTAAACTAACTGAGGTTGAACTAACTGAGGTTGAGTTAGTTCTCTTGGGATTGTAAAGCTTGGACTGAAGAATGCAGATTTTGCCTCCACTTTGTCTCCTTCTATTGTAATAATATTTTTAAACTTCAGTCGCAGATCAGTAGCAATATTTACGACTGATTTGCGACTGGCATGAATTTTTTTACATTAGTCACAAATTAGTAGCAATATTTACGACTGATCTGCGACTGATTTAAAAAGAAATTTAAAAAATTGAAAATTTTTAGAAGTATATACACATTTGTAGTATAAGATATGAAAACTATGACTACTATGAATATAATATCTATTAGAATAGTTTAAAATGTAATGTTTATAAAAAATTTATGTATTGAAAGAAAACTACATATAAATATAAATGATATATATGTTAACTAACACATTTAGATATTTTAATGCAAATTTGCTATATTGTGAAATTAATAAAAAATATTTATAAATATCATTATTACGGAATAGAAACACCAATAAACAAAGTAAAGTGATGATTTCTAACTTTTCAATTCACTAAAATTGTGAATTTTCAGTTTTTATAAACACGTAGTAGCAGATTAGTAGCAAATACTGCCACTGATATGTGATTGAATTTAGAAAATTTCAAAGCAGTCGTAGATCAGTAGCAAACTCTGCCACTGATCTGCGAGTGTTCTAATCAGTGGCAAAATAAATTATTCGTAAAAATATTTTCTCGCAGCCGCGTGGACTCGAAGCGTGAATATGAGGGAAAAGTTATATTATTTGCATAGCGTGGTAGCCACTAGGCATAGGTTTAACTCTCGAGTACAATAATATTTCAATGGTTTATTGCCCTAAAAATAGTAGATAATTACGTAAAAATTCAACAATTAAAATATTGTTTGTCGTCTTCATCATTCTTGTCGTCATCTGAGGAGGACATATTACTCTGAAATTCATCTTCCGCATCAGCATCTGACGTCGTCATCAATTTCTTCACCATCGTGCGTTGCAAGTGCCAAAATTTTTATTGTTATATCATCCACCACTGTCATTAGCACATCATCGTCGTTATCTTGTTGTAACAAAGACAGTTCTTTATTTATGTAGTTTCCTAAAATATTTACCCTCGGATTTACTTTACAAACATTCAACCACAAAAGTCTGGGTTGAGTTTTATATGGGTATAAAATATAGCAAACTTGATCCGCTTATGAGGCTGCATGAAATATATAAATAATTAATAAAACTAGAATAATGTTACATAAATAATTTTAATTAAGTGAATTATTCTTATGCATATGTACCTAGAATAAATGGTTCATTAGGATATTTTCCTCTCGCTATAACATCTACTCCACCCCCTATGTTCCTTCTAGTTCTTTTCCCAATTGTTTGATCATACTACTCACATTTGAAAAGCGTTATTTTCAGATTAACCAATCCGGAGTACTCAAACTGAATGATATCTATTAAGTTTTCATAAAAATCAGTTTCATCATATGCATCCAAATAATTGGCCCGTCAAACACATACGCCATAATTACACGTTATTCTTCTGTATCCGTTTTTTTTTTGTATGGAACAAATATCCTCGAGTCAAATACATTTGCCAAACTGTCACCTTCTTGTCAGGCCCTTGAATAATTTCTCGAACCCATCTTGGCCAAGTTATTGCAGGATTTGGTAAGCTTACATGTAAAATTGATAAATAAATATATAATTAATAACTATCACATCCATAAGAATCGATGATTTATACATACATATTTTTACGTACGTAATTTTTAACCCATGTCGAAAATTCTTGATCTTTTTTCCATATAACTTCCTCATCTGATAATTCTGGTTCACAATGGCGAATAAAGTCTTCACACAAACTGCATATATACATATAAACCAGATTATATCACATTAAAATACACATAGAGATATCTACATAATCATTATTAAAGTACATATTTATTACCTCTCTAGTGGACGAAAATAGTCATAATTTTGCAATATATAAAAATATATGAAAGCACAATCTGTATCAGATATCCACATTTGTTTACTTTTGCCACTTGAATGACCTACATGAGTAAATATATCGGGTATTCCTTAAAGGAAACATGTATGTTAGTCTGAGAAGTCTAGACCGATTGAGCTATTCATGGATTGATTGATCCCTACTTCTCGTATTATCATAATGTTTTCTTTGTGAGGTGCAGATCGATTGATCTATAATAGACGGAGAAAACATGTATTTTAATCAGAGAAGTAGGGACCAATCACTTTGAGCATAGATCGATTGATTCATGCTTCCGGATTAACATACATGTTTTTCCATCAAATACAGATCGATCGATCCATACTTAGATCGATTGATCTATACTTCACAAAAGAAAACATCTTTCTTTGTTGTATGGACTAATCGATCTTTGCACAGATTGATCGGTTTGTACTTGACGAAAAATAGTATGCCTAATCTTTACGGGGTTTTTTTATTGCCTATATTGCAACTCCACATTCAGATGATACTTCAACCTTATCATAGTGAAGATCGACTAAACTTTGTAGAGCCCATAGGTTGTCTTTCATCTCTGCAATAATTCTACTTTGGATTGGTAGAAAGCTATCTTTAACATGTAGTATAACCTCGCCATTATGATCTATGAGGATCTACGAGCCACCAATAATATTTTTGGAATTTACCCATTTGATTCCAAATGCCAGCCTTTGCTCTTGTCCATAACATTCTTGATCGCTGAGCATTTACCGTAGTCGGCCTTAAAGACTTGCTATGTTCATTTGTTATGTCCCAAACTGTTGCATTCTCTAGGACCTTAGCTAGTACTACATCAACGTTATGCGCATTACCTGCATACAAACTTGCCATTCCTCTATTTCCAAACCTTTCACATTATCCAAGGTAGAGCCTTACGGAGGTTCGTTCGCATGTAACCAACGTTTATTTGGTTTAACATGTGTTCTATATAATCCTCAATCTTCCTATTGTTGTTGCGTTGGAGTTGTGGCAGGTGCACTCGTTGCCAAACTTCTACCGCTAGTTCACATTCAAAAAGGGTATACGCAATTGATTTGGACTGTTTTTTGCAAATTGTGCATAAGATATCAACATTAATACTATGCATATTCTCTTAAACATTATGCAACTGTGACCGCACATGAGAGGATTCTCCACATAAACATCTTAATTTTCGAAACTGTTTTCACCTTCCAAACTCTGTTTTTTATCTGATTGATCATTTGTTGTGCATTTGTGATCGGTTCTGCTCCTACACTTTGTGAGGCTGACCAATTACCACTTTTAACTGTATATTTTCCTTCATTTGAAAAGGCTCAGATCCATGTATTCTCATCTCTGAGTTAGGAGGAAAGGATGTTATCCGTATAACCTCTGACCTTGAAAATAAGTCGTGAAGCATAACAGAGTTCCAAGACCTGTTCGGGGTGATTAGATCTGCTACCTTGAGGTTCAGGTCAATATGTTGTTCTATATTGATTGGTCGGCGTGGTACCTTATCAAATACCCACTTATCTAACAAAACTCAAGTGTTATGTATGTCCCTATCACTCGTATAAGTCGTTTTATCAGCAATTCTTTACCAAACATAATAATGCGCCATGCATAGCTCGGTCTTGATCCTCTAGTAGTGTCAACGAAGGATTTATTTGCAAAGTATTACGCCTTGTAAAGTCTTGATAACAGAGAGTTTCTTTCAGATAGAATTTCCATGCTTGTTTTGAAAGAAGGGCCTAATTGAATTCAAGGATATCACGAACCAAGACACCCAATGTATTTTTTTCTTCTCTTTACTATTATTCCTCCAAAAGTTTGACATTGCGCTTGTTATTTTCTGACATTGGTATTTTGTGAATTTGAAACAAAAATGACATATACCGGTAGTGCCAAAGCAACTAATTTGAGAAGGAATTCAATTCCTCCCATATAAAGTGTTTTGGCATATCAGCCGCTTAGTCAATTCTTCAAGTGATCGGTGATAAACGCCAAGACTTCTTTTTTTGAACCGCTGAAACATTCCGGGATACCCACGTACTTCCTATTGCAACCTACCTTCGTGATGCCCATGTACAGCCCAAGTATTCTCCTCATGATCGGATCAATGCTAGTGCCAAAACTTATGGCCGACTTTTTAAAATTTATTTCTTGTCCACATGCTTCACTATATAGTTTAAGATATCGTAGTATCTCAGAGCAGTCTTATAAGGTAGAACGACATATAAACAACTATCATCCGCGAATAATAGTTGTTGGACTGCCAGAAATTTCGTTGTTAGTTTTAGACCATATATCTGACCTTGAAGCTCCCGCTTCTTCATGATATGGATGAGAGCTTCTGCACAGAGGATAAAAATGAAGAAGGATGGGTCACCTTGTGTAAGTCCTCTTTCTGGTCTTATAAAGTTGTGTGGTCTACCATTAAGCAAAACCGAATAGGTGACTACGCGTATACACTCCAGTATCCACCTTATCCAAGTATCATTAAAACCCAATCTGCATAACAACTCTTCTAGAAACCTCTACTCGACTCTATCATACGCTTTAGATATATATGTCTGGATCACCATAAAATCACTCGAGCAAGCATTACTTGATCTTAGCGCATGTACCATTCATGTGCAATCAATATGTTATCGAATATGAGACGACCTACCACAAACACCCCTTGTGTTTCAGATACCAATGAAGGTAAAAACGTCTTCAAATATTTAACTAAGAACCGAGAAACAATCTTGTATGTCACCGTACATAGACTTATAGGTCTTAAATTAGTCATCTTGTTTGGGTTTGATATCTTTGGTATGAGTCTAATCTGCGTATAATTTCATTCGCTTGGCATTGATCTTGTTTCAAAAAACCGTTGTACTTCACTTGTAATTTGGGGCCCAACAATGTCTCAGCAATCTTGGAAAAAAAATCAACTTTCATATCATCAGCCCCATGAGCTTTGTTTCCTTTGATACCAAAAGGAGCCTCAGGGATCTCCTTTTTAGTGACTTGTTGGGTGAGACTTTCATTCATCTCCGCCGTATTTCAAGGCATCATTTCTTCCAATAGTTCTGTTGCCTGGGCCAAATAAGTAGAAGATAAGAAATTTCTGTAATACCCAACAGCAATTTCACCCTTAGATTCTTCTGATAAACATTCATTGTCGTTGCTATCAATAAGAGATTGGATTGAGTTCTGTGCACGTCTTCTTTGGACACTTGCATGGAAGAATTTAGTGTTGCGATCTCCTTCCTTAACCCATATTTCCTTGCTCTTTTGTTTCCAATACAATTCTTCTTATGCATAGATTAGAGCTTCCTTTGTGTCACACATCAGCCCTTTATCTGGCTGGATTTTAGTGCTCTCTATTTCTAGACGATGCTTAAGCTTTTTAAAATGAGTTCAGGAGTTATGCTTTATACCTCGTTTCCAACTTGATATTGCCCTTCTGCAATCAGCAATTCGTTGAGTTATAGGATATGATTATGCAACTACACCCATGTTCCAACTGTTGTACACAATCTCTTTGAAGCCTGGTTTAGAAAGCCATTGTTTGTCAAAAATAAATCTGCCAGCTCTTGATATATCTTCATGCGCACTAAATCTCTCCCCATTTAAGAGATTCAACCTCGAATCCTCGGCTTATTCCTTCTCTTCATGTGCCAGCTACATCCAACTCTTCGTTTTCCTTGAACTTCTTCTTACTCGCATTGGCCTGCATCTTCATGTAAGCATCATTCTCACCAATGCTCGAGTCTTCGGTCCCAGAAGACCGGTCTTCTCTTCCTCTTCTTTTAGCTCCAACTGGTAGATTTAGCAACCTACTCAGATTCTCTTTCTTCTCTCGATCATGTCCACGGAATGGCTACGACCAATATGGCTCACCTTCAGGTTCACTATCTGGCACGGCTTCAACTTTCTTCTCCTTGCTCATGACGCTATAGGCTTCTTCTTTAACCTCTCTTCCACGTTCACGTCTTTGAGCAACTTCTTCTGGTAGGTTCAACAACCTACTCGGTTTGCCTTCTCATACAGCTTCTTCATACTTCTCTTCTTCTCGTCTGCAACTCTTTGAGTTTGAACCACACATGCAATCTCAAACTCATTCTCTAAGCTTTGACCACAAGACTTGGAAAGCAAGTCTTTCTCGAACCTTTGGTGACACATCCCAAACAGCGGATGCTTCACCAAACTTTTAGTGTCTCCTCGCCACAGACGTAGGAGTGTTGGTGCAACCATAGCAGCGCTACACTCAAGTTTTGTCACGGTGTTGACTCTCTCGTCTTCTTTACTCTTGTAGACCCTTTTATCTTTCACAAGTTCAGACTTTTGAATGTTGTGGACACCAAAGGTAGAAGAGGCTTGTTTATCACACGACTCTTCATTGCACAAAGACCTTCCAAACAACAATGAGATCGCTGAAGGTTGGTGCACACAATCCGGCTTTGGTGACTCCAGGTGCTTAGCGTCACTCACGGCATCCTTATGATATACACTGTAAATAGTTTCATTATCATGCATTTTCTAGACCATTTTGTATTAGCTAAGTCTCTTGTTTTGCTCATTTTAGTGTAGTTTTGCATCCATATCATCACTTAGAGTCCTAGAACTAGGGAGTCATATATTTTGTGTTTCTAAATCTTATTTAGGTGGATTGGAGATCAATGGAGATGGAGAAAAACAAATGAACCTTGAAGAGGGTAAAAGTGGAGGATGGAATGAAGGAAATGAAGGAAATGAGTGGAAGATGGAGTGATGAAGTTGAAGAAGGAAGAAGAAACAAGTGAATGACAAAACCAAGAAGACTAGAGAGAAAGCCGCGGTCCGCGACTGGCCAGACTCATCATAAGACCGGCCATTCACGACTTGACCAGCCGAGGAAGGCTCACGACCGGTCGAACCTGAGCAACGACCGGCTTGTCATCGATGCAAAGAACGACGTACGCCCAGCGATAGACCGAGGCCGAGACACGATCGGCCAAACCAAAGACATGATCGGCCTAACACTGTTACTTGATTCAACGTTTGCCCCAGCGACCAACCGAAGCTAAATGAAGACCGGCTGAGGACGAGACACAACCGGCCGGACCCGAGATGTGAGCCACGAACCAAAACCCAATGACCGGCCGAGGCAAGCCCGCGACCGATCATGATCCCAACCCACGATCGGCCGGTCCTAGACCACGAAGGCCTTTTATTTCACTTTTAAGTTGGGTCAATCCCAGTTTGTCCCGAGTTGACCTGGTTCATTTTTAGGGTTTTTTTGCAACAATATAAAAGCCCAAAACCCTCTGGATTTTAGGGAGAACCAACATACATTTCCCCTTTGAGTAGTTTTTCAAATCTTTATCCTTTGGATCTTGCTTGAGAGACTTGAGATTTTAGGAAGAACAAGGAAGAATCTTGGATGGATTTATGAGTATTTCTCTGTTTCATCAATCAAAAAGAGTTTCTTCTTAACCCTTTCCTCTTTTCTCTTTTCATTATAGGTTTGTTTGTTGTTCATGTTGAGTCTTGTTTGAATATGTGTGATTAGTCATCTAATGGGTTGAAGGGTAGGTAGATCTAGGGGTTTAATGAATGAATCTTGATGCTAGGTTGTTAGATCTGTAGATCCTCGACTTAGGATGTTCTTAATGCTAGCTTTAACTTGATCAACTAGTAACCTTGATGGTGGGAAAGACATCGCCCGAGAGGTGTTCGACGAAAGTCCTGAAAGAGTCTTTTTGTGGGTTTTCCTTCCCTAGCCAATGAGAGTTGATGTTAGGGTGAAAAATGGTCTTTATGAGCTTGTGTGTTAATGCTTGAGACTGTAGGAGAGCAAATGAGAGTTTAGCTTAACCTTTTGATTGCATAGGGTTCAACGCCATGAGAGTGGGTTGATCTAGATTGAATGAGCCTCATGCCCTAGGATGGTTCTTGTTAGTTAAAACCTTTAGCATCTTGAGTTGTTTGTTATCCCTCTAAATTGATTGCCTATCCTTAGATCCATTGCTTTTAAATCATTTATAACTTGCTCTGTTTTTAGTTTGCTCGCTTTCATTAAGTTGTTACCAAAACCAAACCATTATATTCTTTAGCTCAAATCGATTCCTTGGAATCTCATCGTGTTAGTTCTAAGCTCTCTGTGGATTCGAACCTCAAGTGCTACAATGTCACAATTGTTTGCATTTGTTGTATTTATTTGATTGTTTAAAAAGCAAACATCACCTTACTTGGCTGGTCGAGCAACTCAACCAACTTACAAAGGAAGGCAAAGCCTTTGGTCTCTCGGTTATAGTAGTCTCATCCTCTACAGGTTAGAGCTGATCCGATGCTCCTTCGTCCACATCCGATGCTCCTTCCTCCACCTTCATGCCGTCTACGGTCTCCACGCTTCCACAACATCAAGCACTCCTTTGCTCTTGTAAATCCGTTTGTCCTCTTCAAGTTCTATGCAAACAGCATCACACACAATAAGAGGAAGAGAATCACACAAACCTTTTGATTCTCTTGCGGGAAAAGGATC